>VZTL01072941.1:14167-41141 GCA_013400535.1 Scopus umbretta | reverse complement strand
CCCCAAGCATTGTGCCCTTTTAAGCTGTTTTTTATACTTAAGTTAGTTATCAGGCTGTGAGGATGTGCTTCAGAGATGTGCAGGAGAGGATGGTGGTGCCTGGGAGTGCTGTGGGACTGGCTGCACCGAACACCCCGTACAGGGTTGCTGGTATTTTGCAGAGGGCTGGAGCCCATGGCTCTCTGGGCTTGTGGACCTTGGTTCCTGCCAGCAGGCGTAAGTGGGTCCTGACTTCACATTTTTCTGTACGTGTTCAGCCCTGGAGATAAATGGGGTTGGAGCAGGGGCAGGAGGGTGCACGCTGGGATAACACTGAGCAGTCCTGTCTTTGGTGGGTGGCTGTAAGCAGGGGTTTTTCATTCTAGATCTCTTCACTTCCTCTTTTCTGCCTTGCTTTTTATTCATTCTTGAGAAAATGAGAAATATTTTCACTACCTCTTATGCTGTCTCTCACTTCTTGTTAATTTTCTCTAGCTCTTGCCTCCTCTAGAAAGGATTTTTTCACTGCCAGCAACTGAAGGGGAAAAGAAAGCAGGACTTGGAAATCAGTTTATTATGGGGGGTTTTTCTACCTCCTTCAGCTAGCAAGTTTTGCAAATGCTGTATTTCTGCTGGACAGTTTTCCGCCCTCTAAGGTCCATACATGTTTTTCCTGAGGTGACATCCACCTCCAGAGAGAAAGTAAAACAGATATATATATAGGCTGTGGCTGCTAGCTAAAGAATGGCCAGCCCTCACTGAAGCCCAGGGATGAGACCATACATATCAAAATGCATAACTTACGGAAAACAGGAGAGATTCACTTAGATCTAACCAGCTGTAAGAATCAAAGGTTTCAGAACGCTTTGCATGCTCTTTTGATTCGTTTCTCTTACAGCAGCATGATAATTACCCCACAGCAATTTAAGTTGTTCTGTTGGTAACAGATCCAAGGAAGCCTGTTTCCCTACAGATTTGGATCTTTTTGTCTCCTGTGTTTTGCCCTGCATGTCTCAGCAGAGTTGTGCAAGTGTCGCTGGGGCAGTGAGCTGTGCTGGCCACTTGCAGGACAGATCCCCTCCATCCTTCGCTGGATGGGCTCCTGTGCCCCTCTCCTTTCCACCCATTCCCACATTTTCACAGGCTTTGAGGCATCTCCTCCTCCATGAGATATGGTTGAAATTGTCCTTTGGATTAAAAGTAATTATGTGGGCACTCACAGACAGATAAGACCATTTCACACCTCCTTTCTTAGAAAAACAGGATAAGAGAATGTGTCACTGGCCAGCAGCATAAAGCATTTGCATTAAAAAATGAGAACAGCTCTGGGCTGTCAGGAAAGGAAAGGAATGTATGCACAGAGTCTGAAGTGTAATTGCAGGATATACTCTTCTGCTTGAATTTGTTAATAAACTGCATGACATCGTATTTTATTATAAAATGGGATTGTGCAATCGGGGAGCATCAGAAAAGACACCCATCAGGCCTGCTAATGCACCATGTGCAAGGACATATTTTTACTGCCTTACCTCTGAGTGCCTCTGTGAGGTCCCCATTTTCTCTGATATGCCCCTTTTTAACATACATGTGTATAAGTTATGATATCCAGAAAGAGTAAGCAACCAAAACTACTTACCATGGCAAAATCAATTATCTATCCATTTTCACTGGAAAGTGACAGCACAAACCATTTACAGAGGAGGGCACCTCCTCTCTCACCGTTTCATTACTGTAAAGCAAGAAACACTAAAACTTTTAGTGTAACAGACAAACCAAAATATTTCCCCTTAGCATCACTCAGGAAAACGGATGAGAAATTTCAGCCAAAACCTTCCCTACTTTCCTGCAGGCGAGCGGTCTTCAAAATTTTAGCCAGAATGGTTGAAATTTACCACATTTAAAAGTTTTTTTTTTAAAAAAACACATATCTTGGAGGAAATTGTCAAGATATTTGAACAACAGGCATTACAGCCTGAATGCCATACCTGCCTGTACTAAACATTAGGCTCAATCTCTGTCTGCCAGACTTCAGGGCTGGTTGATGCAGGCTGAGTTCAGATGACTGACAGATCGGTGGTTGGGTTGGAAGGGGAGTGGTGGCATACCGATTGCAGCTTCCTAATGGTAATTATGTTTAACTTTTCACATCTTCTTTTGACAAATTATGAATTATTTGTGTGTGGCTATTTTCAAATGAGAAAAACGTAATTTTGATTTTGGAAACCTAAACGTGGGGTGATCTTAAACCTCTTTATAGAAACGTGTGTTGGCATTTTGATGTCAGCCTGGTTTCAGCCTTATGCAAAGCCAAGAGGTTATTCCCGTGCTTGTTTATGTCTAGTATGGCCTAAAGGAGAGTGTCAGCAAATATTCCAGCAAGAAGGATTTGCCACTCCTGTAACATCGTGGGTAAGAGGGCTGGTCTCGGAGGTCTCTCGGATACCCCTCTGGTTTTTTGCAGGCTGTGGGAGAGCTGAGCCTCCTGCGTTCCCACAGTGGGGGCAGCCCCAGCAACCCACTGGGTAGGAGCCCCGGGACTGCCTTCGCCTTTCTTAGCTGCTGTGCACGCAAAGAAAACTGGGAAACAGGAGTTTTCCCTTTAGTTCGGAGTGCCTGTTGAGAAAAGTGGCTATTTTAGAAAAGTCTTTTCTTGACGGGACAGCCTTTTAATAGAAGAAAAAGGCATTTTTCTCTATCTCCTTAAGTCTCTAAAAGCAGCCTTGTTCTGGCAGCTTTGTGGCTGGTTGCAGTGCTGAGCAGCTCCAAGGAAAGGAAAAGAGACAGAAGAGGCAACAAGGTACCCCAATACCAAGGGAGGGGGTGGCTGGGGCGGGGGGGTTACCTTATCAAAAGACAAAACAAAACCGGTAGGAAATTCCACAGGGCACTCAACTCTGAAACTTGGATGCAAGTAAGAGGGTTTCACTGAAATGGAAGTGGAAAAAAATGTGTGGCTCTGTGTCCAGAAAAACACGCTGTTCTTCCCAGAAAGAAGCTGTTTGTTTTCAGGCACTTGACATCAAGGCAAAGGAAGCAAAATACTTGATTTGCAGAACTGCTGGTGTACCAGGAGCCCAGGGCTTTGGGCATGCATCCAGGGGCGTTGGAAATCAACATTTAACTCCCATTGGCGCCTTGGGGAAAAAAGACCTCAGAATTTGGTAAACTTACAAGATTGACTTTTCAGAAAAAATACCTTTGGATATATATGTTCCTCTCTAGTCTGTCACTTATGCTGTGGGTCACTGTGAAAGTTAACAAGCTGTTATTCTCATGGTACCCTCTGGTTTGGAAAACAAAATTAAAATGGTACCTTTGAAAATTACAATGGAAATCTTGAAATAGGGATCACATTTCAGTTTGTGGTGGTGGAGCCTGAAAGCATGGAAAGAATAGTCTGAGATCCCAGCATTGCAACTTTTATTGCACAGACCCAATTAAAAACAGAGTTTCTGTGTGTCTTAATCTCCTGCACAAAAGCCACAGGACTACTTGATAAGCAGACATGCTTGCTAAGGAATAGCTTCACTACTTGAAGTTTCTTAGGGGAATCATTAGAAAATGTGTTTATCTTGATCCTCAAGGGAAATACCAGAATGGTATTGTCCAAAATCACTACCTAAGCAGTGATGATTTTTAAACTGTTTTAGCACAGCTTGAGAAAAGGCGTATTTCATGCAATGCTGGGAGCTGATTGTTACTGTGGTGGGGATGAAGAGTAACTTCAGAGTCATTTGTGTTAAATTAAAAAAACACAAAGCACTTAAAAGTACCGAATTGGCTAGCCTGTATGTTTATTATGTCTGGGCTCAAGCAATAAAAAAGTCTGCTCTACTTCTGCTCTCTAACTGCAGGGGAAATGGCCTTCAGTGGACCGAAAGGGCAGTAATGCTGCTGTTTTCCTGTAATCACCTCCTTTATAGCCTCGGAGGGGCAGCCAGGGTACAGACCAGCCAGGTAGAAACATGGTTAGTCCACAAAATGAACACCAGCCATGTTCCCACATGCTGATCTACTGCCCTGTGGAGCCTGTCCGGCTGGGACTTTTGGGTGTCTGCAGTCTAGCTCTGTTCACTGCAGGTGCTTTCTGAAACTGGATGTGCTCTCTTTAGGCTAGTGCTGTGCAAGGATGCTCTTTTCTGGTCATGGGTGTGCTGGAGGACTCTCAGGAGATGTAGCTGCAATGAAGTCTTTGTACAGTGACCCACAGGCTTCGAGCAGCTCCATCAGTTTAAATCCTTGTGGGAAACATTCAAGTGATGTTTGAGCCTGTAGATGCTTGGAGAGATTTTCCATTAAGACAAAAAAAATTCACGTGGCTTGTTTTGTTTGTGGGCGTTTAATCACTGTTTTGATAAATTTCTGTTAGTCAGCAGGCTGGTCCTGCAATAAGCTGATCTGTGAGCTTTTGTAAAGGATACTTAACAATTTAATGTGCCAGTTTGCACCAGCTTCTCTCAGCCTTTGATTGTACCATCCACTTGTATTGTTCTGCCAGACGTACTCACGATACAGCCCTATAATCAGGAGCCTGAAAAGAGAGGCTGCGCTGCATTTCCACAGCATATGTCATCCCAGAGCTGCCGCATCGCTGTCCTCCAAATCCTGGACTTCATTTCTCCCCATGCCAAGTCAGATAGAAAACTTGGGAAAGGAAAAGGTCAGCCATACAGAAAATGTGACATTTATAAAAATAGACAGATTGGAAGAGGATTTGCTATTTAAGACAGATGCAATTAGAGTAGCTTTACCCCTCCAGGCACAAGTGAGCGTGACTTTGCCAGAGGAGCTAGAAAGTGGATGTCAGGACAGCAAGTCTGGGCACAGTAAAGCCAGACCACATTCCCAGTATTGTAAGGGTTTCCACCACTGGTTTGCAGCCCGTCCCATGTGTTGTACCAGTAACACTCAGAGACTCACTGGAGAGGTTAGAGGCTGCACGTAACCTAGCTGAATAAAACCACCCTCTCTTCACTACAGCTGGTGAAGAAAGGATCACGACAGAGCAAATAACTGGGTACATTTCATGGGAAGCACTTGGTGCTCCAGAGCCCTGCTGAGAGCAGCATTCAGCGCGTGACTGGAAAAGTGTAGGTGTGTGTGAGACAGAAAAAAGATTGTGGGGGACCAGTGGAAGAAGATACTGCTTTTCTTCCAATTATTATTCTTTTTGATCCATCTGGTGTTTAAACCAGCCTTGCCAAGTCATAAGAAAAAGATCTGCTCTTGGGCAGTGTTGCTGTGAGTCCCAGTTGATTTATGTTCACAGATCATTAGGGAAGTATCTGGAGAGGCAACAGCCCTTTCAGGACCAGGAAAAGCCTCACAACTTTCCACTTCTTATGCTGTGTGAAAGCAATCCAAAGTTTATAGGGTCAGCCATCCACTCGGACTTCACTGCTACCTAAAAGGAACTGAGAATATTCTTTTCTTAAATTATTATATTATTAAAGGTGGTCAGATCTCAGTGGAGAAAAATCTAAAAAGTTGTTACACACATTCTAAATATAACATAAATAATTAAGCAAATCAAGCATCTTTCTAGTGTTTATTTTTTGCCATATTAAAATTTTTGTCTAACCTGATATCTATTTATTAGCCTATCCCGGGAACATATTTTGCTATGCAGTGTAGAACTTCAGGTTGGAAAAAATGGTGATATTTTATACAAATACATGAGTTGAAATTTAATTTTTTAAAAAATAAGTGCCTGTTCCTGAAGAGTATTATAGCAATTATCTGGGGACAGTTTTTACTTTGAAGACTTTGTTGAGAATTTTTTCAGAATTTTATAGGCAGTCATTACTGAAGAATTGTACCAAATCTGTGGGGAGGTATAAGTTAAGTCCATGATACAAAAAGAAGTGGAAACATCCATCTTTAAGGACTGAACATTTAAAAACTTCTAATTTGCCAATCTGAGGAAAGTCAGCTTCAGAAAAGGTTTTGGCTTTTTATCCCACCTTTGAATAAAGACTGTTCACATCTTTTTAAATTCTAGGAATTGTTAGAATAAACTAGAAAAGAGGGAATGATGTGAATGGATCAGTCTTTGCTGTGCTGCTCTTTTCCCAAACTGTAAGGCTGTCCTTTTTCTGTCTCCTAGTGAGTGTTTTAATATCCTCAACCACTATGTGTAAATTTATATTAATGTGAGATTTCAGGGTGGCTGTCTACGGACAGTGATTTCATTATTCCTTCATTAAAGCTTCCAGGTAGAAAATGTAATTTGGAGCATTTAGCTTAACAGGAATATAATTTCACGTTTTCCACAGCTAGTTTTAGAATTTGATGTTATATAATATTTCCATTAAATCACAGAAATTAGAAATCCAAAGCAACGTTTCATTCTTTTTTCTGCTGTTGCAAACCAAAAGCACAACTTTCTGCAGCAAATGTTGTTAAGCGACCAAAATCTGCTCCTCCTGTATAAATGCCAGGAGACCTTGCATGTGTAGAGATGCACATTATGGGGAACAGGGGATATTTGTACTGACCAAAGAGGGCTTCTTTCTCCTTCCCTGTTACTCCCATTGAAATAACTTGGGGGAGATGGAGAGGAGGTTTGGACACTGTGATCTCCTCACGAGGGCTAGCCTGAAGCACTGGAGCCTTGTACTGCTGGTGCCACACGGTGCTTTTGAGGCTGCTATGGAGAGAAAGCTTTCTATAGTGGGCCTAGTTTCTCTAATCAACTGTAACATGCTGCACATCCATAACCATTGAACACGAGAGCATTACGGACCTGAGAGACAGCAGGAGGGAAAAAATGACATGAAATCCAAGTCAACCCATGCTGAGCATCTTTGTCACTCCACAACATGTGTCATTTCAAGCCTGTGAGTGGTCCCGTTGAGTTGGACTCTGTAGTTTGACAGGGGGATAGCTTTTTAGAGGAAGAGAGGGCTGCTTTTTTTTAATCCTAAAATGGTCCTGATAAAGAAGGGCACTTAAAATAAGATTGGCTTGAAACATATATATAACCTTATATTTCTTCGGCAAGCAATCTATAAAGACGTCATAACTCCAGCTGAACCTAAGTCTAGGCTTAGTTTTAAAGCATCTGCTAGTTGTACCAGGTGCATATACACTATTTTTACAAGTAACATTGTTATTTCTCCCAGAATGATGAATCTGCACCCTCTGTTGTGTTACAATAGCATGTTTGACATCTCCCCCTTCTTTATTACCCTTTAGAAAAACAGATATTTAAAACTCATCATTGGTCCTTTTAAACAGCTGACTTGAGCTCTTTTGGCTCACCAGATGCTTGCTCTTTTCTTGTAGCCCTTCTCAGGCATCCACTAGCAGCCACTGTCAGACAGGACTCTGGGCTTGTCAGAGCTCTGGCTGTGCCAGGGCCACCTGTTCTTCTGCTTTTTTATGAAGTAAACATTACATTTGAAGTTCAAAGCAGCATGGATCTTGCAAGTTTTCTTAAAAATTGCAAGGTTGAAATGAAACAGCTTCATTTCTCAGCACTTAAAATAGTGAATCTGTCATTCTTGAAAACCTGTACTGGCAAAATGAGAAATTATGTCTTCTATTTATCTTAAAATAAAAACTGATCTGAAATATAACCTAGGAAAAAGCTACTGCAAAACAACCCAGTTGCTACCCAAGCCCTTTTGTTAGTTTTCTCAAACCTAGTCTGTTATTTAACTTTGATATGCAGTCACTTTTCTTCCAAGCAGAACAGGCAGCACAACATCCAGATATTATAAGAAGTGTTTACTGGAAGAAGGCGTTGTATAAGAAATGTTGCACGTGGACTATGATGTGTGTGTGATATAACTTTGTTGACTACCAGGGCCTGGATTAGCATTCAGGCTTCTGGATGTTTAGCCACAGTGAGGCTGCCAGACTTGGGTAGAAAATTGTCCATGACAAGTTTTCAGCTTTCACCAAGGGTGTCTCAAATCATCTTGCTGGTGTGAGAAGCCAGGGTGGGCAGAGCAGAGTGGCATTTTTCATTGATCTCTCTATAATGCTGTGAACGTGAATAAAGGAAAAAAAGGGCAGGGGAGTTATTTTTTCCATGGACAGATCCATCTGCAGGAATGGGGAATACTTCGAAGAGCAGGTAGGGGGAAGGATGGAAGAGTAAAAGAGTAATTCTGCACAGTCTGGGGAGAGACACCAGCCACCCCCACTATATTTTGTGCTTGCACAATATTTAACAAATCTCTTGTGATGATGGAGGGTGACTTTACAGAAGTATGAAGACTTTTTTAGGCCAGATCAGCCTCTTTCTCCTTTGCACAGGAGAGCACAAATCATGTCTTTCATTTAAGAGAAATAATATGAGAAGTTATGTTGCTAAGGCTAAGATTTAAGGCTCTGGCATAGGTGGAGGATGTTGTGTCCACTCAAATCAAAGAAAAAATGGTGCCTGCCCTGATACAGCCAAACTTTTAGGTTCCAGGGTTTAGAACAGACTCGGGTCCACTGGTGTTATATGAACAGTTTGTTTCCATAGAAACCACAGATTGAGCTCTTCTTCCCAGTTCCCCATTGAGTAAGGACACAAATTGTCCCTCTGAACAGTGAGTTTGGACTGTGAGAGGCAGATTATTATATCAGGCTGCCTTCACATTGCGAGACTTGTAGTGACCCTTCATTCCTGGTGCAACAGAGCTGTTAGGCATGCTCTTCTCTTGCAAAAAAAACCCCATGCTTGTGCAACAGAAACGAAATGAGAATAAGCCTTGATACTCAAAAGGCCAGTTCTGACCATAGTCACTAACTTCCTCCTCCAGAAGGAACAGGGTGGCTGTTCCAGGTAGACCCAGTGCAAAAGCTGAGACAATGACAACAATGGGTTTCATGTATACACATAACAGTGTGATGCATTTGAGGATGCTCTGTGATCCAGCAAATCTCAGCCTAAGTCAAAACCTCCAGATATGGAGCCAAACATCTTCCCATCTCCAGACACCCCTGGTCCCTAAACAGCCTGGGAGGGCCAAAGGTAGATGCTCTGTTGGGTGCAGGCAACGAGCACTGCCTGCATCTCCTCCAGCTGTGAGAGGAGTTTGCTGCATGGGAAAACTAGAACATGGTCTCGGATTTCCTCTGGCCTT
Organism: Scopus umbretta; assembly: GCA_013400535.1. Lineage (NCBI taxonomy): Eukaryota > Metazoa > Chordata > Aves > Pelecaniformes > Scopidae > Scopus > Scopus umbretta. The sequence goes on along the minus strand of VZTL01072941.1, from coordinate 32,079 downwards.
TCAGAGCCACCATTTTCTGTCAGGGGCAAAAGACAAAGTAGCTTGTGTCCCCAATGGTCACTGTGTGCAGTCCTTGAGACAGTACAGAGGAAGGCTTCCCCCTGACACCCCTCACCCAACTACATGCAGCTGTTTGATCAGCACAAAGTGTGGGTGCTGGTTTGGAGTATGTTGGCAGAAGCACCTGCCATTACTTCTAACAACTTCAGTGTAGTGTCTCATGTGGGCACCTGGCAGTTCAGGGGATGCTAAGAACTGAAAGTTCTCCAAGAGTGAAGCTGTGGTTAGAGCTATCACAGGTGAACTGTCAGTTAAAAGTTTAGAGGGCCACCTGCATCTGATGCATCATTTGAATGCACTAATTTCATGTTGGAGAGCTTTTAGGCTGAACATCATTATGCTTCTTCATAGTTCATTTACTTGACTCCTAGGCACTGCTTTGCACGCTGGTGCAAATTTAGTCTGTGGTGTTTTTCATGTATGTTGGATACACAGTCTTTGCTCTCTTTGTTATCCCCTGAGCTGGTTATACCCAACTCCCAAGGCTGCATTTCTCTGATGTCCAGTAATGGACCATTAATGAGCTGTTTATAGACCTTGGACCTCTGATACCATCCCGTGCCTGTACTTCTCAATGTTGGATTTTATTCTGTGGTTATAGACTGTTTATTATATAAACAATAACTACATATTATCACTATCAGTTACAAAAGCAGTATAATGGGTGTTAGATGACACAATCTTACAATGATACGTAGATAAGTAATAGTTACCTACCTGGTCATTAGACAATTGCCATTACAAGAAAAAACTGTATCTCCATATGGGCCAGACTGGGTCTGATGGGCTTATGAGGTCTGTTTCAAGGCAGAAATAATACAACCTTGCTTTTTCCCAACCCTAGCTTTTTCCTATGACGTTTCCTCTGTCTACAACAATATAGATGTGAAACTCGGCATAAAGGAGCTTTTAACACAGGCGTCTGTAGGTACGCTGCATGGTCAGTGAGCACATCATCTGCACAAGAGGCACATGTAAACAAAGTCAGATGTCTGCAGGTCCTGCAGAGCCCCCAGGCCCCCAGGAGCTCTGAAAAACGATCTTGTATCACACAAGCTAGAAATCTTTCTCTCACAGGAGAGATTTTACAGGTAAAAGCAAACCCTCAGCTTCAGCTCTCAGTTTGGTGTCTGGCACTATTAAATGGACACTGGCGCTGAAATAGCCCTGTTAAAGCCAGAGGTGTCCCCATGGAGGTGGGCAGGTGGCCAGGCAGGACAAGCAAGCTCTCACTGCTGCTGCCTGTGCTGTGTCTCTGCCCCACATAGGGCAGGCAGGACTGGTAGCCAAGCTCTTTTTATGACCGATAAACACACGGGAAAAGTTTTATTGGATTACAGCATTTTTCCAGTAAAAGAACCTAGAATTTTGGAATACACAAAGTTAAATGGCCATCAATAACCAGAGTAAAACTTAACACATAGACCCATCTAGCAGTAGTAGCAGTTTTCCCAATGCCAGGGAAAATATCCACAGGTTTGGGAACGTCACCTGAGCAGGGAGCACCTTCTGTGCCCTGGACCTCTGCTCTCCCCCCATTCATCACTTCTGGGAAAAGGGGAAAGCAGAGAGCAAGAGGTTGGGAAAATGCCTCCTGATCCCACAGATGAAGCACCTTCCTCCATTCTCACTCTGACTTGCTAGTTGCTCAGGCCAGCAGCAACATGGTGGTTTTGAAAGAGGCTTCCTTTGGGCCTCTGTGTGCCTGGAGCAATCCCAGGCGATAAAGATGCTCCCTGCCCCCTCAAGCCTTGGCACAAGGCTGTTTTGGTTTTGTTTGGGTTTTTTTTTTTTCCCCTGGAGCTTTATTTGCATGTGTCTTTCAGAGAGGACAAACACATCTATTTAATCTAGATGATTTAAGACTGACAGGTTGTATTACCAAGAACATGCTTAGTCTCATGTACCCTAGCAGCAAAGTAACATCTGCATGAAGAACTTTGCCAGTGCATCATTACAAAGGTTGCTCCAGGAGAAATGCGGAGGTGGAGGTCCCAGAGGAGAGGCTGTTAGCCTGACTGTGCAGTGATCACTCCTCGGGACCTTTGAGGTGAAAAAATTAAGTGCTGGAAAATGCCTCACTGCTCTACAGGGACAGAAAGAGTAGGTGAGAAGCAGGTCCTGCTTGGGGACCAAAGAGCTCTCTGATGGAGGAGCTAGAAGGTGACTTTAGTGGGGGAAAAGCCATGCAAACCTTGACGCCTCCACACAAAGGGCATCTTCTCTTGAAGGAACAGAGGGGAACGGTGCAGGTGGCAGCACGGTGAGCGAGATACTGTACCCTGTGCTGTGGGCTTAGTTTTGGAGGGACTGCAAATCTCCTTGTAAGAAAAAGGTCTCTGCTTAGATTAAATCAATCACAAATGAACAAACTGCAGACTGGTGCTCCTGCAGGAAAAATATAACCTGTGGGTGGTTAACCTCCTCCAAAGGAGTAAAGGAGAGAAAGGCAAATTTATAAAGGTGTGACCCGGGAGAGAGATAAAAGGGACGTATGTTCCTGCAGCAAAAATAAACTGCATAATAGATTAAATTGGGAATTCATTGTCACAATTTTAGAGAAAGTGCGTTCAGTAATATTTGGTTATTAAAATGCCTGCGAGTAACATGAATTTTATCAAGGAATAGTGCAAAGCAAGAGTCAGCTGTAGCTAGGAAAAAACATGATGCTGAAGGCATTTCAGCTAGGAATTGTTGCTAGAAAGAGTTTTTGCTCTTAGTGCTTATGTAAAATGGATAAATAGCACTGCCTTCAGCCAGTCATTGGGTAATTTTATTTCCTTTTCCAAATTCATTATGGTAGTGACTTGTGGTGTGCAATGCTGCTATTTCTTCTGGATAGTAAATGGCTCTGAGGAAAAATAATGTAAAGTGTTTCACCCTGTAAATAGAAGATGACTGGGTCGTGGTCACTACATTCATTTGCTTTGTTCTCAGCTGATGTTTGAAGTTTCCAAAGTTGAAAGGAGTCCTCATCCTATTACAACAGAATTTGGAGACTAGTAATTTTCTTTTTTTTTTTTTTTTTCCTGGTGATAATTGCATTCCTCTGAATATTTGGTTGGGATTGCCATTTCATTTCTGGTAGTTGGGGGTGGGGGGGAGGCTTTCTATTACAGTTAGTGCAAACACACTTTGAGTGTCTTTGTACATGTCCTGAAAAGATTTATGAAATACTAATTTTTCTGTGCACTAACAGGAATCATTAATTTCCTTTTCTAGATGTCATCTGCTGTCCTCCAGCACCCCACGATGTGATTCCTTTTTAACATGGGGCAGGTGAGGGAACTTCCTTTGTTTCTTCTGGGACTGTGTGGTGCACCAAAGTAGAAGACATCTCTTCCTACTTAAGCCAGGTCAACTCCACTGATACCCTGGACCTATCCATGGATAGGAATCAGGCCTACTATGTCTGCTGCTTTACAAAAGTAATATAAACATCAGAAATCCATTAAAAGAAACCCAGATCTGGGGCTGGCTGTGGTGTGCAGGTAAGGCAGCACCAGTGCTGTGCAAATTGCTGCAGAACTACCAAAATCCCAGGAACAATATTGCTGATGATCTCCATAATGCATGCACTGGTTGGAGTTTCTCAGTAAACTAGCTCTTATTTTGTAACCTAGGATTAAGGCACTGAAATAAAAATTCCCTTTCAGTATAATCCACTGCTGACTGTGAAGAATCACTGAATCCAATGTGTATTTTTAAAGTAAATTTCCTGGGTGTATTTCTCATTTTTAGTAGGCATTAGTTGAGTATTTTCGTAACTGGAGTATTTCCCATTTTTTACTGGTGTATTTTCACTGCAAACTAAGTATCTAAATATAATGCTATTGAATTTCTATCACAACAGTTGTCTCTGTCTTAATGCCAATAAGAACTTTAATTGGCCTTGTACAGTCTACAAACCTGTGATAAAAACTTATTTAAATGAATTTGATATCATCTCCTTATAATTATGAATGCCTTTTCCTCGGTAGGAAGAGCTGAGTATATAATTTCTTTTCAACAGCGCTTAGAGGTAATAGGAAAAACTTTCAATTAATTGCAGCTGTCTTGGCAAATCTGATCTTTCTAAGCCAAGACTGTGCAATAGTCTCCACTAAAGCTTCTGCTGAGGAAAATTGCAGACAAAACACATAAATTGGATGTTAATTGTGTGCTTGATCGATTAAAGCGTTTGCGATATTGTGCACCAATCCTATTATTTTAAGGAGGGAGACAAAAAAACTATGAGTTGTGTCCATATTATAGTAGGTTTCCAGGAAGCTTAGAAGGATGACCTGAAAGGGGAAAAAGCCCAGCCAAACATTAACACATCCCCACTGTGTTTTCAGTTCTTAATCTGTCATACATCAAATTGATCTGCAGTAACTGATGATGTGTTAATTTTTCTACCACAAATATGTCAGGAAACTGTGTAAGTGATTAAGGCAAAAGCTGCATGGTTTTTTTTGCTATGTTGGAGGAGCAGATTAGATAATGATCCCAAGCCATGAAATCCTTGCATTTTGACAGTCACGTAGCAGTATGCCTTGCCATCCTAGTTAAATAAATACAGTAAATCATGTGGTGACACTACCAGCATTCAAAGTGCCTACAGAAGCCGCATGGGGGGGAAAGAAACTCTTAGTCTGCCTTTCTGTATCCTTTGCAGCGCATCTATTTTTAAAACCTCACAGAGGACTTTGCCCCTGCCCTCTTCAGAGCACGTACATGTCAGTGCTGCTTGTCACTTTTATTTTCCTCTGACTAGAGTAACTTGTAGAGGGAATTCAAGAAGTAAGCAGACAGCAGACATGACATGAGCACTGTCAGGGTCTGGTGGCAAGCAGCTTTAAGCCATGCTCGGCAACAGGATCAGTTTTATTTCCTCCTCCCCCAGCTTGCCTTTTTCTTTTTTTTTTTTTTTTTTAAGACTTTGCAATTCTGCTCAGCATTGTGTTAGGGAAATTTCCAAAAGCCAGATGGGCTGGAGAAAGCTGAGAGAGGAAAACCAGAAGCACACTGAAGCTGCTGAGAAGATGAGGTTGGGACAAGCCCCGTAAAGCGTGGAGGGTCTGGCCTGCAAAGGGCTGCTTTGGGCCAGCAGCCGCTCTGCAGCCTAAGAACACAGTGAGGAATAACTAAGTTGATCCACTGCTTTGTTACGCCTGTTTGACACCAGTGCAGATGCCATTGAAACCCATGGCTGAAGTGGAATAATACCCAAGTGAGCTGCAGGTGGTCCAGGGCTAAGCGGTGCAGCGCACAAAGGAGTTCATCCAGGGTGAGCTACGAAGTGATGATCACAAGTTAAGTTGGTGAGAGGACGTGGGTCCTTCCAGCCAACGGAAATCAAGGAGGGTATTAAACTGGCAGGATTAAATGTCTTTAATTGGTACATTTTGGTGTGTGCCAGGGCTGGTTTTTGGGACCTGTCTGAGCTGTGCTCACAATTCCTGCTCCCTGGCTTAGCAGCTCAGGGCTGCTCACTCCTACAGACACCCTGAGCACATCCCTCCCTGGTCACAGTGTGTCCCTTCTCCGGGCACAGCCAGCTCTGGTGGCATTTCCCTTCTCTCCCATCTGGCTCCTGATCAGACCTTCTGTGTGCCCCCGCACCCGGGGCAGGGGGTGGTTTTTGTTCATAATCTCTGCACAGATGGTGCCCAGTTGCTCTATTTAAGCATCACGGGGAGTACATGAGCACAAACGGCAGCTTTAACGCAGCGGGCACTTGCTGAGAAATCAAAGCCTTGTCCTGGCTGCCTGGGTGGGTAAAGAAGGATTTGGCACCCACTGCAATCCTTGTCTCTCTTACCCTGTCTCTTGGCAGAGCCATGTCTGTTCCTCGCAGAAGACTATTTCCCCCTCTGAGAAACTGCTCCATTTGGGGGGATTTGGGAGGAAGCAGAGCCTGCTCTTCTTGCTTTCTTGCCCACCCATTTCATCCTAGCATGCAGAGATGGACAATGTGAGATCAAATGCATTGGATAGAACGGGAAGCTAACTGTCTCCATGTACAGCCTGGGCACTTTGTTGGGATGTGCCATTGTCTTCATCAAACCAAGGAGTGAGAGAGAACACAGGGGTTTGTAATGGTTTTCAAAGAAACTCTCATATACTGATTTTTAACTCAGCCCAGACAGCCTGGATACATTTCACCATGTAGCTGGGAGATGAGATCCTGGCCTGGCTGAGACCAGGAGGGTGTGGTGTCAGGTTTAATTAATTCTCTTTAATGCAGCAACAGAAACTTATATTTAGGAGTGCAAGGCCTGGGCTATACAATCTTCCAGTCCCCTCTGCTCTCCTGGAGGAAGGCTGCACATCCCAGTTGTGCTGCATAGGGGCTATGCATGAAGTACCACAGCTAAAGGGAGAAATACCACAGCTTGTGATGGTCCCAGGCAGCTTCCCCTGGTCCCTGGAGTGGAAGAAACCTGAGGTGGTTGTGGAGATGAGATTAGATGAGGCTGGGTGGCTGCAGTGCTCTGGAGTGTGCAGGCACGTGTATCCCAGCATGGGATGTCCCCTCTCACGTGTGCCTCAGCATCAATGGCATAAGACAAAAGTCTAACCTGGAGACAGGCCCCCTTTGTACCGTTGCTCATTTGTGTCTAGAGGCCAAAAGGACATGCAAATAAGGAAGACTGTGTGAAACATTGCCATTAAGATGTGCTCTTTTACTACACAATTCTGCTGCTTGTGGGTTATTTCCAGATTATGTCTCTCCTTTTCTTGGCCGTGTGGGTCTGGCCACCTCTGCTTTTTCCCTGCCTCACAATTCCTGGCTACCTTTCCAAATAGTGATTAGCTTTAAACACTTGCTCAGCCATCCCTGACACTGAGCTTGGCTTCTTACTTCTGTCTTAATGGTCCTCCTTTGGCAGCAAGGTTACATACTTTCACACACTGTCAAGTATCTGCTCCTCTACTCTTCCTTTTCTCTGAGCTCCTCAGCAAACATTTCACGTTGCCATCAAGCCTAATGGTGCTTACAAGCTGGGTTTTTTACATTTACTTTTGGTAATATCTTTTTTTTTTTTTCCTCTTCTGTACTCAAAGCTGCAGGCTGCCAGGCTGTGGTTGAGGGGGAAAAAAAGCCATTAATTTTATAGGCCTTGAATAACTGGGTTTGCTGAGGTTGCACCAGTAAAAGCAAAGCAACCTGCAGTGCAGAAATGAATCTGCGCTCTCCATGCAAACAGCTCTATGATGTGCCCAGACTTGGGAGACTTCCCCTGTGGCTCTGCTCTCCCTGATCCGCTGCTTGTGCAAATGCAGTGGATTCCTGCTCCAGGAATACAAACCTCAGCATCCTGGTGCCATGGAGTGGCTACGCGCTGGGGTGCAGCAGCTACCTACGCTGGCCTCTGGAGAGTTCAGTTCTGAAGGAGATTATCTGGTTTTCTTGCTGTGGGCAGAGGAAGACAGTAACTCAAATCTTTGTCAGTGGCAAACAGTGAGGTAAAAACTCGTCAATGAGTCATGCTGAAAATCAATATTTCTTCTGTAAGTTAGAGGAAGGGATCACAAGGAAGATGGATGTCCATGGTATGTTGATCCGAGCGTGATCCATACCAGCCTGTTCCCCTGCATCCCATGGGAATACAAGTTTGCCTGATCCAGCAGAACACGCAGGCAGGCTTCACACTCACCTGTGTTGGCGCTGTAGGTTAAAGGACACTTTTTAGGCACAAAATAAAGATAAACCAGGAACAGAGTGATCAGCTCCTTCTAGAAGGAGAGCACAAGAGATATGGTAAGTCAAATTAAGAAATTAAGGCTATATTAAGGAAAAATGGAGAACCTGGAGATGTCAGAACTGTGATCAGGCTGTGATTCACTCTCACGTTAAGCTGACTGAAGTGCAACCTGCTGACTGAAAAATAACCTTTCAAGAGGTGTACAGGAAGGCAGATTTTGGCCAGACCTGTTCCTTGAGCTAGTTCACTATGTGGCTGCCCGAGAAGAGAGAAACATGACTGAGGAGGAGCACAGTAGCAACATCATTTGAATGCAGTCTTCATCCAGGCTGACTTCTCAAGAGGGGGAAATTCCCAACCTCCGAGACTTGGCGATGTTCTTGCCATTACGATGCGTTTAAAATGGCTATTGTCCCCCACCTTTGCGAATTCATGTGTTCCATTTTGCTTAGCAGAGAGGAAACTTTGAACAGTAATTCACACTCATCACTTGAATGAGGTTCAGGATAACCTATTAATCATGGATTTGTGATTAACTCTCATGCAATCACATGACTATTCAAGCTCAAATTTTAAGAAGAAATAGCATAAATATAGCCAGATCATTGAAGATGTCTATCATCCTTGTCCATGAACTACAGTGGCATGTGATTCATAAGTACCACAGAGAATGAGCACCAGGGGCATCATGTTTTCTTTGCTGTATTTTGAAAATAAAGGACAGCTTTTAATAGGGAAGGTCTTGAAATTTCCTATAGGAAAGTTTCTATTTCGGACCAGTAGAGGGAGAAAGCAGGCCAAAGACATAAATTAGTGGTTTTCATGAAGATTTATTGTGGAAAAAAATCCAATTTATCTCCATGGTTAGAGTGCAAGAACAGTTGTTCCATTTGCTGTTGGGTTCTTTGCTGATGTCCTTTATTATTCCATTTATTAAAAAGCTAATGAATAGTAAGTATATGTAACATTTTCCTATCCCAACAGAGAAAAAAAGGATGATTTAATTTGAGAAGCAGAGTTTTAGTAGTCAGTAGCTGAAAACTACACTTGTATATTTGGCCAAGTAAAAAAGAAACTATTTGCACATATGAAATATTTGCTGCAGCTCAAGCAAGTTAATATTCTGGATGGGTGTGTGAGGTGTAATGTCACAGGACATCCTTCAAAAATCTTCAAAATAATAAAACATAATAATAAGCAAAATAATAAACGTAGTCACATAAAAATTTTGGAAAGTGGCCCATGTTTCCTGAAGAAATTATTTCTGCCTTGAAATTACTGGTCTCATCCATAATACATTTGGTACAGTAGAGGCAGAGAGAGGTAGAATAATTTGCACATTCAGACCCTGCAAGACAAGGAATGGGCAGTTAGGAGAAGCACTACTGAAGCAATCAAACCCAGAGAGTAAAGAGGTTGCCTGAGCTCCCCTTTTTGGTGCCGCTGTTTCAAATATAGTCTCCCCGATACAGATTCATGTGTCGTTCTCATCACACAGTCTCTTCTTATTTTCTTGTAGGAAAGGATGTGACTGACATCTCCAATGTGGAGTTCTTTCTCTTCTTCCCATAGTGTCTGTAGAATGCACTGCAAAGTTGTCTGGGTCTGACTGCATTTGTTTTAAAATGCGAATCATACAAAACATTAAGGAAAAGTTGAAGAAAGCAGCATGCTTTTATATTTTTTTATGGTCTAGAGTACTGAATGCTCTAGGGAAGATTAGGAGGATGGATCCCTCTGTTAACAATCAAACAGAGTCCACCAATATACTTAATATGTCATTTCTCTTTTGCCCTTCCCTGAGCCCCAGATTTGTCCTAGATTTGAGATACCAGCTTCCACAAGTGTCTGTACCTGGTCTTTTATAATTTTCTCTGTAAGTAGGAAAGGATGTTTGGGTACTAGAGCAAATGTCCTGCTCCTGAACTAGACTTTCTCAGCAGACTGAAGGAATTTTACTTTTGTTATTCACGCAGCTGGTAAAATCCTATGTGTTTCTGTCTTGATCCTTATCAACAATTCATCCTTGTCCTTACCTTTTTGCATTCAGAGAACCTCACTTCACAGATAAAGCTGTGTCTGGGGGCTACAGGGATCCTGAATCTTCTCAGCTGATCCTTTGCACTCCTCTTTCACTTCTCCATTGAGAAAATACCTCCTTCCACTAAGCAAAGAGCCTTGATAACACCTTCAAGGATGGAGCACTTTTCAGTTGTTTGGTACTTGATATGGAGATTTTTTTAATATATTTATGCATCCAGTAGAGGTAAGATTAAATTGCAATGAAGGACAATATAGCTGCAAGTGAAAAGAATGAACCTCAGGTATGAAAGCTAAAGTCTTACAGCAACATTGGCCTGACAATTTATTTGCTGTTCTGCCTGGGGTTTTTTTGGAAAGAATTATAGCTTGCAGTAAAGCTATTTACATCAAGTGCATCAACTGGGATTTGGTATTAAAACTCTGACTGAATCTATTCCTGTTAACGTTGTTTAATATAGACCATTGAATGGTTTAGAAGTAATGAAGTCACATAATACTTGTGATGTACACTGGATCACCAGTAATAGTTGCTGTGATTGTCTCTTCTACCACAGCAGTACATAATGGTAGTACATTTGTTTTTCCAAGGATTACATTCCGTAGCACTTTCAAAGAAAAAGAAATATTAATGACCTTCACCTAAGGCAGTTTAATTAAAGGAGAGAGGATTCCTCACTTTTCTGCACCAGGTGTGGGAATAGGAATGGGGCTGCATTTCAGATGCCACCACACTCCACCTTCACTCTTCAGGCATGAGGACGTAAAGTTACAGAACGAGGAGCTCTGAAATAAAACAGGCTGAAGTTTCCAGTAAGAGCTGTGGGTGATCTCCCATTCCAGAAATCAAGCCGTCAAGCAGTGATGGCTGTAACAGCTTAATTGTACATGTCAATGGAAGCATGATCTGAGTTTCTATACAGGGAGGATCCAGATAACGGCAACTTGTTACAAGGAACGTGATAACACGTGTGCAGCATGCTGGTACCGACACGTGGAAGACTGACCTACCCAGGAAGGCCATTGATGGCCATGCTCATGCCCAAGAGTATTTAAAATAAATGTCTGTCTGCAACTTTATATTTGTTTTACAGGTAGGGTCCAGCACTTGCCCTTGAGGGCATCCAGCCTGTCAGCCCTGCTGAGCCCTGCCGTGGGGATCACACACATCTTTCCTGTCTCGGAGCTGTCTCATCAGCAACAGCCAAGGCATCAGAATAATCCCTCGTAAGAACGTCCGTGTGAAAACAACTGAGGGCCTTCAAAGTGGACATCAAGAAAGAAAGGGTCATTTTAGCAGAAAGACCATTGGATTAAGACTTGGCTACACAGCTTTCTATTCCTGGTACCACAGACTGCCTGTACACAAGAAGACTAACATTCTAGACCCTATTTCAGTACAAATCATCTGTAATTGTTGTAATGACTTTGTTAATGATTCACAGATATCTTACATGCACTATTTACTCAGCTTTCTTCATTACCCCACGGCCTACAGCGGAGATGCCACTGAGGAGAACAATAATAATTGGCACCCACAGGAAAATGAACAGTTTGAGCTGTGCAATTAGAGACCAGTCTCTCCCCTCAGATTCTTAATTAATATGTGTGGCTATTTTAGGTTTTAAAGTTGTGGTTGCTGTATTTTTATGCATTCACCAGGAACTTGCATAAGGAAATGAAGTCTGGTATATAAATATTTGTCTGGAGTGACACACCCTGTTAGTCTGAGAGCTGGGAGTTTCAGAGCTGAGCAGAGGAAGAGGGTGTTATGTCATCTGGTCTACTGGAGGGTTGATGTACTCCAGTTTCCAAACTGGAAAGGTAGTTCTCATAAAAATTATAAAAATGAGTAACTCCTGAAGTCTAGTATGCAATAATATATTGTTAATTTGGGCAGAGCAGAAGGAGGTGAAGAATAGGCCTTGCAGGGCTGATCCTGGTCTTGCATAAGAGTGCATCCGTGCGTTGCCTGCAGCCCTCAGTGCAGGATGAGCCAAGGTGAAATAAGTGACACAGTCCTGTCAGACACAATACCTTTAAAACAAGATGGAAATGTAAAACAGTTGATGTGAGGTCCCAAGGCAGATATACAAAAAAGAAACTTGTGTGGATTTGGGACAATCCCTGGAGGATTTTATTTGTGTAAAGCCACACAGTCATTTTGGCAGCTTGTGACAGCCATAATCCTGCTCCAGTACACCCCATGCTCTTTTGGGGGTAAGAAAAATAAGAAGAATTTAACTTTGTGTGTGAGAAAACGCCAAGGAACAAACTGATTACAGAAAATGCAGGGAGGGGAATTAGAGTATTCATGGGGTAAGCTCTTTGAAACAAGCACAATGTATTTTCTATGGGCTTGTACAGAGCACAGCTCAAAGGGTACTGAGCTTAATCAAGGCATGTGAGAGGTTGTGCAAGAATATGTCAAACAATAATGTGATTAGATGTGCTAGCATCTGACACATCTATTTTCATAATACTTTGACTCGGTTCTTTTCTGGAAAGGGGTGCTAGCAGGCCACTTTCTTTTAATTGCCATAGCTATTGCTGCTATGCATTTGTCTCTAAGCTTTGCGTTTGACAACAGAGAAACTACCTTGATGAAAGAGTCATCCTGGAAATAATTTTTGCTCGATAATTTTTATTCTAATGTCCATCGCTGCTAGATGCATTGTGGAGACAAGTTTCTCAGAGTATCTGTTACTGCCACACTTGGGTAAATCTTACCTGTCAGTGTATCTAATTAATATGGTCTTCTTCCCTGGCTCAGACATGCTCATGAACTAGACTGTAATTTGCAAAGAGCTTGCCCCACCATCATGGGGCATTTTTGCTGTTCATATTGTCCATTTTTTCTTCAACCACGTGGATGATTCTGATTCTGAACAGATGAGCATCACAGAAGTAGGGACTTAGAAGTAAGATGGCTGCAGAGAAGTTTCATAAATGTGTAAAATGTGGATGAAAATGTACCTTTTTCCATGCAATGGTCTAACGGGAAGGGAAAAATCTGAGCAAGCTCACCTTTCCTCTGCATCTCAAAAGTGGTGAAATCCTATATCCCCCAAATAAAAGGTTGGAAAACTCTGCTTTGCTGGTTTTGTTGACCCCATTTCCATGCAGAAATTACTGTCAGGATTAGGGTTTCTTTCAAAAAAAAGAATTTCTGAAAACTACTTTATTCAGGGTAAACTAAAATATAAGAAGTTAATACAAAGTATTTTAACTTTGACTAATTTTTTGCTTAAAGGAATTCACTGGTTTTGTACCATCTAGGATTTCTAAGACTGTTCATGTTATTGCGGTGATTTTGCTTGTAAAATATAAGCAGAGAATTTTATAATGTATACTCTTTGCATCTGAGGATAGTTTGTCTGTATAAAGTTATAATAAGGGGGGGAAAAGCTCTTAACACCATCACTGTCATTTGTTAACTTTAGCCGAAGGCAGTTGGATTGATGACAGCTTCTAAAATTTAATTTTTAATAATTTAAAATAATTAAAAAGCTCAATTTATTTTAATAAGAAAAGCATTTAATGGGTCTTTCTATGAAAAACAACCTACTTGACTGTGGTCTGGCTCCAGGTATGAGAGGTGTCAAGTAAAAGTTATGTTTAGAAGCAAATGAACAATGTCGGACAGTGCTAGAGAACTGAACCAGTAAAACCAAAAGAGAGTAGCTCTAGAAACAACTGCAGGCGAAGCGGGTTTAGATGGGTTTGTTTAAAGCCCAAAATTTCACAGCCACCGGTTGACTCTGATAGAAAGAAACCAAATGAGGCTGAAAGAAAATACCACTGAACACAACAGAATGCGCTAAACCAACACTCGCTGCTGCTTGTTCAGTGCTCGAATCTGTGCAGTTGAAGCTGACTTAACAGGAGCATTTTGCTGTTCAGCTGGAGACTTGCATGTTTTTTTCTTATTCCTCCCCCGGACAGCACGCAGCTTTTTCTCATTTTTTTTAATTTGTAAAGAGCAGAGCAGTGCTGAACCGTATAGGAGATGCTACCACACCCTCGGTGCCACTTTGCACAGGACGTAAGTGAAGCTCTAAAGCAAAACTTCATTGGACCACATCCCTCCTGCTGCTGCTTGTCCTAGGATTGATGGGCCAAAGGGATTTATTGCAGGAAAGGTGGGGCTAAGTGGAGAAAAAGATTGATATAAACCCCTCCCTGGGGATGAAGGACACTTGCCTTGTGTGTTTCAGCCACCGTCACAAAATGAAGTTAATTCTTCAGGGAAACTGAAGAACTCACCACACCTTTTTAAGAATTTTCTTTTTACTTGCAGAAATGTAGGAATTGAATCTTGTCTTCACCCATATGCGTTCGGTGGCAGGCATAAGGGAAGAGTAGTAAAAGAGCCTTCATTTCTCCGCATGCAGCATCTTCCGCGGACACCTTCAAGCTTGCATTTGTGCATCGTGTATGAATGAGGAAATCTGCGGTAACAGGGGTACGGTCAGCATTACATTTGCTTCTGAAACTTTTATTCCTCTTCTGATCATTCTTCCCAGTAATCATGGGTAGCTTTTACCACCATATTGGATTTTGTTTTTTTTTTTTTTGTTCTGCCATTTCTTTTACTAGCTCATATTCCTGTTGTTACCTTTTAACAGACCACAAAAAAAACCCCCAAACATCCCCCCTTCCCCAACACACATGCAAAAAGACACACACCCCCTCCCGCCCGCCATCCCACCACTGGTTGCAACAAATCACTTTTACTGCACCAGTTACAGTTTGCTGGTGCTTCCGTCCCACTTGCGAGACTTTAGTATGTCTGTTTCTTTTCAAAGCGTTAGCTTGCTTAAGTTCTGCTGCTAGTTAAATTGAAAAACTTCAAATCTGTCTCCTTTACTGACACATGTGTGTAATCCTAATTCTGTCTTCTCTCAGCTTTCCTTTTTCTCTTCTCACACTTAACGTTTGTCAGAGCTCCTCCTTACGCTGTGATGCTTGTGGGACAGGGAACCTGACTGGTGAAATCTCTGAAGAAAACTCATGGCAAAATGCCATATCACATTGTGTGCTGTACATACTAAATACTATTCAAAATTTGTGCTGCCTTCTCAGCTCTTTCACTTCTTTCCTATTTGCTTATGGGCTATGACCTACTCAACTGGTTTAACTGAATTATCGTAATACTCCATTTTTTGGATACACACTTTATAAAATAATTTGTATTTATGAAGTTCTTTGAGACCCTAAAGTAAAAGGTTACAATGACTTCCAAGTTATTACCATCAAATTATTGTTTGCTACATTTTGTAGATACTCCGAGGTCTCAACAGATCTGTTGAAAGCAAGAGAGACTTACTTATTACTGTTTTTATTTTCTGCCCTGGGATAGCAATAGGCTGGAATAAATTCCTAATTGGCTAAATTCCTAAATTCCTGTGGCCAACAGAGTGACTTGTGTCTTTCCAGCAGGTACTGTCCACATTTGCATACATACTTCCCTTACTAAAAAGCCCTACCTTGGTCGAGAAGGTTGGGACACTTGGAAAACAAACTTCGCAAAGTCCTCCTGAGATTGTCAACAAAGCCCTTTATATAATCCAGAGTGACTGAGTGCACTGGCTAACACCTCCTCTCTGCATCCCGCTTTATGTCCTCTGAGGGACACCAAAGCAGTGCAAATTTATTTTCCCCCAAAACCAATTTATTTGCAGGTTTTGCGACAATCGTATGCCATACAAAAGATGGCCAGAACTCCTGACCATAGGAACTGCAGTCCAAAAAAATCTTTCTTATGGCCACAAGCCCCCTTCCATGGATGCTGAGGGCAGAGGGAAGTTCATCACGGGGTGGGATACCCTACCTGGCTTGCCCACTGCCAGGCTAAGGCAGGCTCCCAAGGGCCCTGGCACTCAGGCTGCCCTGTCCTCCTTGCACAAGTGCGGCCGGTTGGTCACCCAGCACAGCCTGGGGACAGGCTCAGGAGTCACCCGTTGGCCACCGCAGCCCTGCAGCCACGTGTAGCTTATGCCACTGCTGGATTTAGTGCTGAGCTTGTGCACCCTGTTATTACTAGATCCGCTATCTAATTTTTACAAGATTTTTTCCATGCTATGGCTTGTTTAGCCCCACATGGCAGAATGGTTGCTGTACTACCGGTGCGTATTGGGGGTCTGATGACCTTTTCGGTTCACCCCATACTGAGGTTATTGTCACTGAAAGATTGCATAGCCTGCAGTTTAAGCTAACTCTCTTGTCAATGTAAGGAGGCCTGGGAATTTCAGAGCTATAGGAAGTGAGGTAAATATACAGGGCATTCCCCTTTCCCTGATGACCATCCCACTGTTGCTAGTATCCCTTGCACCCCTCGGGGCCCTGCTTCTCTGCGCAGTCGCCAGGTGCTGGGTGGGAAGGGAGTCAGGCACGTTTTGTTTACTTGAGCCCCATCTTTGGCTGTAGAGTTTCTCTACCTGAGATTTCTTTTTATTCTGTGTCCTTATTTAGATACTTATTTTAATTATTTAATGGCTGTGTCATATAAGCTTCCAGAGGGATCCTGGCATGTCTCAGTTTTACTCATCTTATGATTTTGCCTATGGGGTGAAAAAAGGATTTTAGTCAGGGTTTTGTTTTGTTTTGTTTTGTTTTTACTGTGAATGGCATCAATCAGAAAATACTTGGTATGCATGCAAAGAGAAGTTGATTTCTTTTGAAGTGAGACACCAAAACCAGGAGTTGAAGACAAATAGGACATCCAACAGGTAGAGAGGAGATGCAGAGAAGTCCAGCATACTATCCATAAGGCTGTTACAGTATTTCTTCACTTGTGCGTTGTTCTTCTCTTTCCCCTCTCTCAGTCACACTCTTTCAGTTGTTAATGGCTGGTTTAAGTGTGCCATAAGTTAATACCTTCCCCTTGGAGTACTGTCGCAGAGTAAAAACATACTGATTACTGTACTGGTGTGGAACAAAAGAGCCTCGAGTCCAACGCTTTGTCTCCAGTGGAGAAGAATGTGAAAAATTAGAGAGAAAGGTATAAACTCGCCGTGTATCTGATTGCATAATGTTGAGGCAAGGGTGAAACACTACTCTTGAACTCGGTATTAACTTATTAGCTTGAGCGTGAGGAGCGGGGGCACAGTGTTACCTGTTTGATCTCACGGTTGTGTAATCATAAGCATTATAGGTAGTTGATATTGATGGCTGATCTTAAAACACGTTCTTCTTGCAGGGATTCAGCCAGAAGTACAAGACGGTAGAGACATTTCTACCCAGATATTTTTTCAATTATTAAAAATGCTTGGTGCATGTTATGGATTACTCTTTGAATACAGGCGATGAGTGACCTTTCCTTTTGGTCAGTTCCAGATTTGTTGCCATGTCAAGTTGCTCTTGAAAAATGTTACTGTTGCAAAGACTAGTTCTTTTTCTTGTTTTTATTTAAAGAAGTAACAAGTTCCTTCCCTTTGGGAAATATGCAGACATGTGTTTACCTATAGGCGCCTTTGGGAAATACAAAATAGTATTTGATGCAGAATACTTCCTAAAGTTTTGGGTTTGTTTTTTTTTTTTTACATACACTTTTAAAACGAACGTGGCGTCTGCCTCCCAGAGCGGCACCCATTTTACTAACACAGACAAGCGTAGGCTAGCGTAGAAGTAAACGTTTGATAAACCAGTGTATTTGTAATATCGTGAAATTGGCGTAAACCAAAACAGTCTCCTCGAAAATATTTTCCTTGAAAACCGGCCAAGGTCTATCATGTGCATCTGTCTTGACACAGCACCTCAACTGAGATCAAATAAAACCCTACCTCGCGGCGAACAGCTGCAGCTATTTTAAAATGAAGTTAAACAAGCGTTTGAAAAACAAAACAAAACAAAACAAAACCAACCAAAAAACAAACCCCAAACCCCAAACCAGGGGCACAAAATAACACCAGGGGAACAGCAGTTAGCCTGATACGGTACGACCCGCAGGGACACAGGGCAGGTAACAAGCACGGTCACCTTACAGCCGCGACCCGCTGATGGTTTGAACCACCGACCAGGCCACGGCTCGGTTACGATTCCCCGGTGTGCTGCATCCGTGCGGACGTAATCCTCTTTTTTTATTATTTTTTTTTATTTTTTTTTATTTTTCCTCCCCCC
>VZTL01072940.1:17940-28345 GCA_013400535.1 Scopus umbretta | reverse complement strand
TTTTTTTTTTTCCCAGAAAAAGCGTATTAAAAAAAAGTTCAGAGAGTTTGGGGGTTTTTTTGATCTCTATAGGAGAAGAAATTGACTGGTTCTCAGCTTCTCAGAAACTGGGAATTCAGCTATTTTCTTACTTGTAATGCCTACCTGTTCCACTGCCACTGCCCACTCCTGGAACACAAGACATTCTGTAAGAGAGGATGCTGCCTTTGTCTGGGCACCTGCCATCCTCCTCCGCTCCCCTGTTTGCCAGATACTTTACAAAAATCCCCCAAACCTTCAAAGGCCAAACCAATAAAACGCAGCGCTAAGCTTCTTACGGGAGCGTCAGTTTAACGGGGTAGCAGGCTGGTGAACAGTGCTGAAGCCAGATAGTTGTTTCCCTGTAAGATGACACAGAGCCTTAGCCTCTTTGTCCTCCTCTTTAATAAAAATTACAGTGAATATTTATGGGCACGTTTCAGTATAAAACATTAAGAGCAGTAAAAAAGAAAGAGGACGTTATATGACCATATCCAACGTTTTCTGCAAAGATAATTAACAGCTCTAGGACAGCTAATTTACATGTTAATGAAAGTGTTAGCAGCAAAGCCAATTAAAGTGGATTTATACAAGTCAAATAAAATCTGCTTTATTGCTCTCCTTGAATAACAGAAGTATGCAGCCTTTAGCATTATATCTTATGTCTATGCATGTGGCAAGCTGCCCATTAAAGTATGAATCCCTGCAGCTAGTGGTTTATACTATCAGCGAGAGCATGTCCTGTTCTATCGCAGCAAACGAAGGGAAAGAAACAGACAGTCCAGCTGAAAAGGTTACAGCAAAGCGTAAAGAATCTCCTGTCTCAACAGATTGCCTTCCACACCGGTGCCCAACACCCCAGCCAAGGGTTTTTCCAGAGGCAGGTGCTTGGGACCTGGGTTCTAGTTTTAATGCCCGGCAGCTAAGCAGGGCCAGACTTGCTCTGCCTTTGGGAAACCACTGCCGAAAACTCGGACTGCAGAAAGCAGCGATTCTTTGCTTCTCAGGATGAAGCAACGTGAAGAGAGACTCAGTAACCTGAACCATTGTTAGCTGGCGTCCGCAACCAGAGGACAGCCATCTCTGTCCTCTGCTGCCCATTCTCACTGGGACATTTTCAATGGAAACCAACGCTCTCAGTGATAGCTACCGGTCTTGAGGGCCATATGTGGGTGGTAGGAAGCGGCCATCCCATGACGGTTTTCAAGTTGTGAACCCAGTACTTGGAAATCCTAAAACTGCTGACACTGGCTGTGAAGCCAGGCATGACTGGTTTACCAGATGCAAGTATATAAGCACCTGTGTGCTTATTTAATGTGAGAGACTTTGGTGAGAGACTAACGCCACGTGAGCTTGCCCAGGACCCTGTAGCACAGCAACCTTAAGTCGCTATGGGTGTCCCGGTGGTTCAGCTGCATTCGTGTTTGGGGCAGGGAAGTGGTTCTCCTCGGTACAGCAACTGCCTGATTTAGCTTTTTTAGGTGGGTGATCACCAAAACAAACAAAGAAAAAGAAAAGAGAACCAAGCCCAAGATATTGTTGAGAATTTCTACCCTGACAAAACAACATTTTTGCTTCTTTCCTTTTTGTCCAGAATTGACATTTTCACCAGATGGAAAATTTCTCCTTTCTAGCTAGCTGCTTTGCCTGGCACCATGGAGCACAAATCAGAGTGAAAGCCAGTTTGCACTACTGTAACCACAGCAATTAAAAACTTGATGACTGTTGCTACTAGAAATACCAGTACAGTTATACAAGAGTGCTGGACAACAAGTGCACGAGGACTGACAAATTCCTGTTAGCCTTCCCTTCCTGTCTTACTATTTTAGTCTTGGATGCCACGATGCAGACGAAATACCATCTTCTCAGACAATTCACACATACCTGCTAGCCACATCTGCAGCTGGGTTCCCAGCTAGATGGCATTAAAGGCATAGTTTGAGACCAAAGAATTTACAAAAAAGCACTATTCTGAATTAATGTGACACCAGGGAGGCACAAAAGCATACGTTTCTAATGGGAAGCAGACACGAATGCTACGCAACACACCCTCTGGCCCTTGAACCAATGTCTGCACATGGTTTAGGGGACGCTTTTCCAAAATCTAAAAGCACAACTGAAAAACTGTTCAGTCTGGCAAAACTGATGACCGGCTGCACCCCCCTGTACTATGCCTCTTACAGAAGATGAAGGATAAACATTCCATTCTTCCAGCACGAGACAAATCACTGAAAAACAAAGCAGGGCTTTAACAAAAGTGAACATGATCAGAGCATTCATTTGGCAGCTCATTCACCTTTAATACATTTTGTGGCATATCTAATACATTTTTAAACACACATTTAATTACTATATTCCAAAAAACCCCAAACCAAACAAGCCCCCCACCNAAAAACCCCCCCCCCCCCCCCAATATTAGTTTCAAAAGTTACACATATATACATACAGATACAAAAAGGAGAAAGTTGCCTCAGGAGTTCCAGTTCCAGTAACAAAACATAGATGCATTTACTGAGATTAGTGTGTAATGTAATTGACCCGAACCCCGGTAAGCCGAAGAAGTCTATTAAAATCAATACAAGATTTGTCACACTGAACACACATTCTCTTACTAGAAGTCTTGCCTATTCACAATGAATTCCACATACCCTATGCTTCGTGAATACAAAGTGTTCTAATATATTTACACTCTGAAGTTTAAGCCACAGTGTAAAAAGGATAAACCTCTTCAGAAGCTACGACAGTTCTGTTAAATTTTCTATGTGGAATACTGCCATGCAGTGTTCTTACCCACATCTCGGTTAGGGGGAAAAATGCTCTTTCTACTAGTGTAGCGCTGTACATTCTCTGTACTGCTCTCTGAATTTTACTTTGCAACTCCAGTGGGTCAAGGCGCAACTTCCAGAAGTGCGTTTTCAGATGTGGTGTCCTGCCGGGCCGGAGTGTTCTCAAGTGGGAACGGCTGAGGCGGCCTCAGGACCTGGCAGGACTGCAATGGCCACTGGCGCCTGCACCAAGCCCATGCAGAACTGCAAAGCGCACCCCACCTCTTTGGTAGCTTTCAGAGCCGTAACTTTAAGGCCAGTGACATTAGATCCATCTCACATAAGCGATGCTCAGAGATGTCTTAAGCCTGTCATCGATACAGGCCTTATTTAACAAGTGCTCAGCTAGGGCAGTATAGCCTAATCATAGCCGACGGTTGTTTTCAGAGAGGGTTGGGGGTGGAAAGAAAGGAAGGAAAGAGACCACAATTAGACCAGGCTGCTTTGAACTACATTGCAAACTATTTAAGACTTTAAAAAAGTGGCCGAGTGCCACCATTTTTTTTCCTAAAAATACTTATTTCTCATCAGTACCGTTAAGGTATCCTTAACATAAACATAAACTCAAATAAGACAACACTGCTGTTATTCTCCATATCTACACCAATAAATACACTAGGGCTTCAAGAAACCAAAACACCTGGGATCTTCTGCATTTCCAGCGGGAACTTACGATCACCTGAATTTTTTCCTGCTTTACTTTTTCTCTACCTCAGCCCCAAACTCGAAGCATCAGCTTTTTTGTCAGGGCCTACACTGGTCTTACTCCATTTGAGCATTTTCAATCCTCCTCTTTAAATCAGCTAAAGAATTCTAAATTGTTACTCATTTCTAAATGAGTAACACGAGCCAGGGATTTGAATGTACCATCTTCTTGGTATGTCCCAAGAGTAAAGCAGAAGAGCTAAGCCTCTGTTCTATATTTTCCATATTAACAAGCACAGAACTGCCCTGAGTCTGACAGGTACACACTGTCCTAAAGCAAGCCATCTCACAAGTTGCTAAGAGAGAAATGTACAGGAAGGCGAACAATTCTTTTGTTTTATTTATACAAACAGATTAAAACAACGGCAGTTGTCTATGCAAGACAACCTACCAGCCTCTCTCTTTCTCATGCAGAAAACAGGTGCCATATTTACTGACAAATCTGGGTGGTCTATTAAATGAAAAAGGTGAATTACAGAAACTCCTGCAATTGGGCCATTAGACCAAAACGCTACCTTCATTCACTTGGACTAATTTATTCTTGACACAACAAATAACCACCTCAGTTAATTGTTTCCGATCCTCTCTATAAGACCTTAGTCCCAGATGTATATTTACCTTAATGAGACCACCTACCTCCAAAGCAAGTTTTTGTGTTTGGTTTTGGGGGGTTTTGAGGGTTTTTTTTGTTTTTGTTTTTGTTTTTTTCTGAAAGACAATATCATGGGCTCTCCATAGTCTAGCTGTGTTGCTCCAGAGAGTATCTGTAGACTAAGTGAAACTCCTCTTCCACTGAATCCCCATCCCCTCCCAGTCAAATTGCTGGAGAATTTACACACATTCTGTTGACAGATCATGGTCACTCTAAGCCAACACCCGTTCTCTTTTTGTTAAGTTTATAGGACTTTAGTTTGTATTTGTTTTGAATATATTTTAGAAAAAAGTTGGAGAGGTGTCTACGCCAGAGATGTACTGAAAATTATTTTAGCAGCAGATACTATTGACATAGCATCTTTGTAGTTCTGCAGACCCCCTAACAAAGGTTAGGAGAAGAACTTACTGTGTTACACCCAACAGCGGAAATAAGCAGCCAAAGACAGCAAAAACTCAGTCTCCAAGTTCTTGGGCTAAAACATCCTGAATGAACTTCAATGTACGTTGGTACAGGAAAGCATCCTTCTTCTTTGGCTTACAAATATTTAGATGATTAACATCCACTGGAATGAGGTCTCCAATTCCTAACTCTGGGAGAGGAGAAAAGAAAAAAAAAAGAAAAAAAAAAAGAGAAGAAAAAACTACTAAAGTTCATAAGATCACCTAGATGAAAAGCACATCTCTCATTAGCAATTTCTCTCTCAAAAGCAACTTCTCCTGTCTTCAGTGTAACTGCTTTGTCTTCATTATTTTTTAATGTGCTAAAAGCACCAATACACACTGTTATAGTCAAATAGAGCTATACATTGGTACAAACCCTATGCTGGTAAACCATTAGGTCAGAGTTATACTATCTTTATCGGGAATACACAAATGTATGTTTCTCCATACACACAACTTTGAAGAATCAAAACTTCATTTACCAGCACCTGACCAACAGCAAAGTCCTGATTGAAGTTTTAGCACTGACACGAACAGGGATAGGGTTTAATCCAGGGTATCCAGATTCTGATGACTACTAATTGCCCATATTCCTTATAAAATACTTTGATAGGGAGATTAAAAATGGGACTAGAATGAACCTGAAATATGCCACAAATCACTACATACGTATCCAAGAAAATGAAAAATTTTCATTGCCTAACTGTAGAATGTAAGTATTTCATTTTCAGCTACTGATTTTGGGGGACACTACAGCATTTGTTCTTTCCTGGCAGCTATCACTACTAGTGAACTTTTCAGTTAGGATGCTGTGACTTCCACATTCCAGTTTATTATCTATTCACTCAACTTCCTGAGAAACCCTCCATTTTGCTTGGAACTCTGTATCTTTAACCACATAAAATTACACTACAGCAGGATGAAGTTTGCTTTCATGTGCCCCAGCATGCATGTAAGAAACAGTGAGTGTACAGCCTGTCAGCTGGTTTTGAACAAAATTAGTGGCATGCCACTGAACCGACATGTACCCTTCTGAAGGCTTTCAAAAGCTCAGGTGCTGCATTGTATTGTCTCTAGAAGAGGAGAAACATGCTACAAAATTATAAGTGCACAGTGCTTATTTGTGCACTGTTATCCAGTCCTCTTTTTCATTTTATTTTATTAAATTAAAAAAAAAAATTAAAAAAAAAATTCCCCAGTTTTTCAGTCCTCACCACCAAAAACTGCATCAGCAACATTTTCACAATCAATCACTTCATGAGAAGACATACTGAAAAAATACTCCTAAATATTGACTCAGGAAAACAGGGATGTACAGTCTGTCTTTGTCAGAGCAACTAACCTTGCACTTAACCTAGTGGATTTAGCTGGTGGAAAGCCTGATCTAAAACCCAACAAAGCAATGGTTTCTGTTCAAGGCGTTACAGGTACCCTTACAGTGCAGAAGAGGGTTTTGCTCAGGGAAAACCTGAAAATATCAGACTTGAAACAATTCTCTAAGTCGAACACCCATAAACCAAGCAAGAGCAAGAACTGTCTGGTTTTCCCTTCTCCTGCAAAAGGCAAAAAGATGGAGGGAACTCTTCAGGAGGCAAACTCTATTGCTCAAGTACCTGAGATACGGAAGATAAAGGACTCTTAACAATGAAAACCAGCTTTGTGACTTTTTCCTTCCATTAGCAGTTTACTAATTTTCTTTCTTGTTTTTTAAAGGAGGAAATAGCTGGAATTTGCGAGAGCTTCTGAAACACTATTCAGCCTACCTATATGAGGATAAACAACAGTTACTCATAATTACAAAGGAACGGACTACAGCAATATAACATTAGACCAGGATCTACCCTGCTTTTTTCAATAAGCAAGTGTTACTCGCATTTAGAAAAATGAAAACAAACAATTGTTATTCTAAGATATAAATGCAGCTGCCTCTGATCTCAGCAGGGAGACTGTAGTTTAAACACAGCCAAAAGTTTAAACAAAAAACACCACAACATAATAGATGTATTTTTTGCGGTCTTTCTACCATAGCATTTATACTCCTTCCTCATTACCGATGCTTACATGAATACATACAAAATTAAATACATTAAACACCTATTTGACTTACTTGCTGATTCCAGGGGTACGACATGCAGTTTTATCATGCTGCCTATGTGTGTTGGTAAGGTTTCTGCAAAACTCAGCACTGAAAATTTCTTATCTTTGGCAAAAGACAGGAAGTCATCGTTCAGCTCTTTAAGGGCAGGAGAATCTGAGAAACAGCAACATAATTTTTGCAGTGTTATCTGGAACACAAGATTATAGCATTTGTCTGGCAAGACTGCATTCCTAAAGAAATGTTTTGGAAAAATTAATACTCCAGTGAAAGGAGTAGCATTTTGTTTGTAAACCCTTTTTCTAGCTATCATATGCAACAATTGTTTATTTGTGCATAGAATGGAATTTGTTTAGAAGATTCTAAAGTCCAGCACATGTTGAGTTACTACATTGGTAAATGGCCCAAGCTGCTCTTCTAAAAACTTGTTCTGACTCCCTTTTTCCCTGCCTCGCCTCTGCAATCAAATGAAACAGTTACTCAGAATTACTTACAGTAATTCAACACACAACCCAGAACATAAAAGAGGGTTTGTTGTTTTTATCCAGCTTTTTCTGACAGCACGATAAAAAAAAAGCATCATGAACAGATTAGCATAGATCCCCGCTGTTAAATGGTAGCAAAGTGAGCGTACCCTTGCTGAGTTCTTTAACCTCCACAGATGGAAAGAGAAGATATCTGGCATTTATAGAATATTCAGCCAGCTGGGAACCATGGTGAGGTACACTATAAAATATGATTCCTCTGGTGTTGTTTACAATTTTATCCATTTCTGGATTCTTGGAAGCATCCACCAGCATCTTTTTGACTAGAAGACCTGGCAACAGAAACTGAATTAATGCAGGGATTTAAACCACTGTGAAAGTAATGATCATGCTATATTTTCCATGAAACAACTAACCTTATTCTTGCCTCTGTTGATAAGTCCTTAGTTTGTCAAATATGTAAGACTAAGTTGAAAAAAACCAAACCAAAACTAAGGAGGCATTAACATAAAATGTCAATGAATGATGCAAATCCAATTTTGGTTTGCTTTAAGTATTGCTAATGACATTTACTATGTGCCTGATCATCAAGAAAATCTTGCCCCTGGATTCCCATTTACATGAAATTCAACTCATTGATTTTGTGTTTTTAAAACCAACACAGTAAAAACAAACAGCAATAAAAATCCTTTCAAAATGTATATGCTGTTGAATATAATGCATTATGAAAGTAGAAATCTATTTTCCATTTTTAGGTCTTTGCAGATTTTTTTAGATAAACTATTCTGAATAATTGCATTTCAGACAATTTGGTTAACAGTTTATCTGAAATATAACAGCAAATAAATACTTTATATCAAACAGGCAATGTGCTTACCACCCATGCTATGTGATACCCACACCAAAGGTCTGTCTCCAATCCCAGCAGCTCTGAGCTTGTCAAGAAGCTCATTGCTCCTGTAAGCAATAGACTTCCTGCAAAGATAAAACAAACACAAGCATGATGAAGCATGATAGGTTAAAAGGCAATGTTAAAACAGAATGAATTTTCAGTGCTGAACATTTATGAAAGACAATTAGGTACATAAAACATTAACTGCTTAATTATTGTTGCTATGTTGAAAAGTGCCAAAAACTTTTGTAAGTTTGCCTTCACAAGGACAACGGGAATTGAGCTAAATTCAGTTTCTTGATCTGGTTATAAAGTTTTATTTTAATTTCACTCACCACTCAGTTCCTTTAGCTTTAGTTTGACAAATCTCTCCATGGAGTTTTAGATAGTTTCATTTACACATTGTAAGGAAACTATGTTTTCATTTTATGAAGCATCATCAATGCATGATGAACTTTATCCCCTGAAGTAAGAATATACCTAATGTCTGACAAAAAAGTACTTTGCTAAACAACACTCAACACGTGGAGCAACATACAGGAATTTAGTAACTAAGTGCATGATCAACCAATATATTAAATCATAGATAATGTCTGTTATACTTTCCAGACAATACTCTCCAAATGCTTTGTACTGGAATAGTATAAAAGCACAATAAAGTCCACTTTATAAATGAAGAGACTGAGCTCTGGAAAGTATAAGCTACACCTTAAGAGGTTGAAAATGGATCTGTGGTACAACCAAAACAAACCCAATGCCAATTCCCAATCCAAGCTTGAAAGCATAACTTCATTACGCCTTGCAGCATAACAAGACTCAAACACAGAAGACCCTTGGACAATGAAAACATCAGGATATTGGGGCAACCACTGTGCAAAGTAATTCACTTCATCTCTGTTGGTTCTCAGCATTCTCACTAGAAATTGCTTTTATAACATATATGAAAGGATACTCAAATGTGTCTTTTCAGCTGAACAATAGGCTTTAGGATAGCTGAGAGACATAAAAATTCAGTTTTTAAACAGAGGATGAGCCTGTATACTTAGAGCAATCATAAGGTTGTGATTCTACTGCTACATCTTTGTTCCTGCTAGTTAAAAATATCTTCAATATCTTTCACTTTTTATTAACCATATCAAATTATAAAATAATCAAATATTACACTTGGGTGACCATAAATAGCAGGTAATGTAATGTTCCATTTTGTAATGAAAAAGACATTATCTTAAAATAAATAAAGAAATCTACGTTTATTTCTTTTTCAAATTTTCTTCTATTATAGTTACTCCAGAGGGACACAGGAAAAAAGTTCTCTTAGGATCATGGAACCATTTGGGTTGGAAAAGATTTTTTAAAATCATTGAGTGTAACCATTAACCTAGCACTGCCAACTCCACCACTAAACCACGTCCCTAAGCGCTATGTTGACACATCTCTTAAACACCTCCAGGAATGGTGACTGAACCACTTCCCTGGGCAGCCTGTTCCAGAGCTTGACAATCCTTTCAGTGAGGAAATTTTTCCTAATATCCAACCTAAATCCCCCCTGTCACAACTTGATGCCTCTTCCTCTCATCCTATTTCTTGTTACTTGGGAGAAGAGACTGATGTCCACCTTGCTAGAACCTCCTTTCAGGAAGTTGTAGAGAGCAATAAGGTCTCCCCTCAGCCTCCTCTTCTCCAGGCTAAACAATCCCAGTTCCCTCAGCCACTCCTTTAAGACTTGTGCTCGAGACCCTTCACCAGCTTTGTTGCCCTTCTTTGGATATGAAACAAGGTACAAGGTCTCTCTACAAGGTCCAGCCTTTTTTGGACCTTGTAGAGGTAACCACCTACATGTTTTTTACTGCCGTTGTTCTACCTAATTTCAAATAGACATATTAACAGCCTGCGCTGGTTTTGGCTGGGATAGAGTTACTTTTTTTCATAGTAGCTAGTATGGGGCTATGTTTTGGATTTGTGCTGGAAACAGTGTTGGTAATACAGGGATGTTTTAATTATTGCTGAGCAGTGCTTACACAGAGTCAAGGCCTTTTCTACACCAAGAAGCTGGGAGTGGACATGGCCAGGACAGCTGACCCCAAATGACCAAAGGGATATCCCATACCGTATACATCATGTTCAATGTATAAAGCTGGGGGAAGAAGAAGGAAGGGGGGATGTTCGGACTGATGGCTTTTGTCTTCCCAAGTAACCATTACGCGTGATGGAGCCCTGCTTTCCTGGGGATGGCTGAACACCTGCCTGGTGATGGGAAGTAGTGAAGAAATTCCTTGTTTTGCTTTGCTTG
>VZTL01072940.1:2844-15902 GCA_013400535.1 Scopus umbretta | reverse complement strand
AAAAAAAAAAAAAGAAGAGAGCATGAGGAAAGCAGCCATTGCCTCTTCTTTCACTAGCAGAATGATGATGAGAGCATTACATTTAGCAGGGATTTTCCTTTGTAAGAACAACCTGTTCAAAATTCTATCTTGCTAACAAAAATCTATACGGAACTTAGAAAGTGCTACTTGTATAACAGCTTACAAGTCATTTGATTCAAAACAGACAACTGCAAGACAGTGTAATTCTAGATCATCTGGATAGCTCTCAATAACGAGAGAACAGCAGCCGCATGTGAAAATGTTACTGTCTTTTTACCTTTGGCCAGCATTGACTATAGTCTTCTTCCCCTTCTGAAGCCTTTTTATCCAAACGCCGGTCAATGTCTTGCTGTCGCCAGGTTTTAAATGCTGCTCCCAGAAGACCATGAACAAAAAGGATGTCTGCTCTGATGGGCTGACTGATACAGAAACAAGAATTTTTAAGAGCTGCATGGTACATATTCTTTTAGCAAACTCAATTTACACAGAACTTTGAGCCTAAGGGATGCTAAAATGCTTTTTTTAACTCTATATGTGATTTCTTATGGGCAACATTTCACGACGTTTCCTGGTATTTCAAAGAGGATACTCAGATCAAGACAAAACCAAGGATCTGCCCAGAAGAGAGCGATATAAAAAGAGGTATGGTAAGTACCCACCTCACAAGCCATATTTTTCTGTAATAAAAAACACCATTCTCTCCAGCTACTGTTAATGCAGCTTGATAGTTCCAGCTTTACCATCAGATTAGATCTGCACTGTAACCTAACACCAGTGACCCAGGGAACAGTTGCTACTAAGTGACATACCACATTGGAGACTACTTCAGTCCCAGATACACAATCACTATTAAAAGAAGTTGAAGCTGTAAATTTACTGCACCTTAGGCCAACATGTGCTGCTGCCAACAGAATAATTACAATGCACTGTATCCCAAGACAGCCAGCACAAAGGTTAAGTGGTTGCAACGCATGCAAAGGAATAATTCCTCTCAGTTTGTGTTTCGACTTTTCCATGCAGTACAATAATACTCCTTTCATGGCTATGGACTGCTCCCACCACTTCTGTTGTTCTCCTATTTGAGTATCTAAATTCAGTCCTCTCAACCCACCAAAGAACAGGAGAAGAAGGTGACATGAGTACAGCAGCACTCTCATGTCAACTCTTCCAAAGTTGTGTACCTGAACAGTGTAACAAGTAACTCAAAGTACAGCATGTACGGCATCTCCTTCTGCTTTACCTGCTACGATATTGTGGATGCAAGACATAAACACCATCTGGATACTTCTCTTTCACTGTGTCCCTGTCTAGATTAGCCAAAGCTCTGGATGCATGAGAAGACTGAATGACATGTGGGGATTTCATTACTTCAGCAAGTACAGAAACCCAACCTACATTGAAAAAATAAAGTGGCAAGTTAATTAATTAGAAACATCATCCAAACAAAAGAATTCAGAAACATCATCCTTCAAAGTATACTTGTGATAACAGATGTTAAAACTTAAGAATGGTACCATCAAAGCAAATTATTTCAATCCACACTTTTTACTGAAGAAAAGCCAACGCTAGGTAAGTGGAACCTCGAAAATGCAAAAATCCAGAGATCTGAAGGAGAACCCCTTCTCAGAAGAAAGTCTATCAGCAGGTCAGTGCAGTTGTCAGAGAGAGAACAGATCTTGAGCCTCTTTTTGCAGGTATGATGCAAGAAAGACAGAGAAATGTCCCAGAGAGAAAATAAAGCTTAAAGCATAAGAATGACATGGAAAACAACCCACAGGAATAACGGCAGGTGGAAAAATTGATGCTTGCTGTGAAAGTACAACCATTTCTAATTTTAAAATCCCGTGTGTGAAAACCTGTTGAAGGAATTAAAATGTCCTTGCTATTCTAAAAATAGTGTACTATTTATACATAAGAAACAGAATTAATGAAGGAAACCTTTGAAGACATTCCTCAATCAAGTCATAGCTACCTCAAGAAAAAAAAGACACTTTATAATACTTTACCGAAGATGTAAAATATAGTTTCTTAGACATGGATGGGGATGTTCATAGGCTACTAAGAAATGCAAAGCACTATAATTTCACACACAGAGACATCTATTTCTTTACAATCCTGATAAATCTTGTTGCTCCTAGCAAGAGTGGTCTATGAATCACAATTACATTAAAGTCAAGTTCATAAATAAAACCTGTGAAGACTTCGAAGACAGATACTCAAATGGAGGTTGATTGGAAAAAGAAGGAACAATTTACTTAACGAGCACTGTTTCAAAATCATGCACAGTACGTTGTTATTAGGATAGCCAGTATGTTGCTAATTCAAAATAGTTCACTGTGGAATTAGGAAAAGAATGAATTGACACGTGAGTTTTGTGTAAATGCAAGTCCCTTTGATAACTGCCCAAAAATATTTTTTTTAGAGAATTATGTATTTAAATTACATTTCTAAGCAAAATAGATGTTGAGCACTGTGCAAGTTCTCCTTAAGAAGAACACTATCTAAAAATCTATTTTCAGTTCTCCAGATACAATGAAAGATTGCCAAGGTAGTCTGCTTAAAACTAGCAAGGTCTCTGGTTTTGCATTTCTCTTAAATGAGCCAGAGTGAAGGGTCAAAAATAGTGTTCAGAACCCTTCTGCCCCCAGATACTCCATCACAGCCACTACACAGTACATCATTGCTTTTCTTCCTCTTTCTGTGCCAGCAGTTTTTACAAAGGAAAAGAGCCTTAGAAGTTCTTTCTTTTTTATGCATCATCCAGCAGTAAAGGAGAAGTCTTATCAATTCTTGACCAACAGTATCCAACTGCTCATCTCTGGAGTCTGGTTCACTGTCTAAAATTCTATTTGTACTGAGAGCTCTGCCCCTGGGAGCTGCTGAGTCTTCTGTTACAATCTCTTCCTCTACATGTACAGTTTTAACAGTCATCATAAGAATGTAAAATGGTGCTAGAGCTCAAAGGTCTTTGTAGGCCAGCTGTCTTTCTCCAAAAGTGAGCACTAATGGAAGTTGCAGAACAATAAAAGAATAGAGCAATAAAAGGGCAAGTATATAGTGCTGATTCTCCACTATACCCTCTCAGATTTCTGCAATCAGCTTGGCTTCTCTGTGGAGAGCTTTATCGATTTTTCTTTCCATGAATTTGTCTGATCGCTTTTTGAAGCTTTGTAAGTCTTCAACAATCATAATGTTTTGTGGCAAGTTTTAGTTTGGTCGTGCACCTTATGGAAAAAAAAAAAAATTCTGCCTCTTGATATTTTAATGTACAAGAACCTTTGGTATCACATTATGAGAAACAGCAGATGCCCATTCCCTCTTTGCCTTCTCTTCTTTCCTAATAAAACATTGGGAATTATTTATTTGGTATAGAAGTAGAAGGAATATTTTCATTGTGGTATTTAGGGGGTATTAAGAAAAAGGGGCATCTGAGCAAAGCTTAGCAGAAGTTACTAGCCTAACATGAAACAAGGGAGGGTGGGAAGGCATGTTTCACTTTATTCCAAAAGGTAAGGACTGCAAGCTGATCTGTTCCTTTATGGGACTAAACCACAGTCAATTAAAAAAAATAATCTACAAGGTAGAGCATCTGTAAGAGTAGGAAACTCAAAAGATTTTTGCCAGTAATGTGAACCGAACATCAACCAAGCCCAAATTTTCACCACCCGTCAGACTTAGAGCACCTCTGTAGCACTGACAGTTACTGGCTAGACAGCATACAGGAGTTTTTAATCAAAACCATGTAAACTGTCTATATTTTTTGTATTAAAAAAAACCCACAAAACACCAGCTTCCCCACCCCCCCAAATATAAAAAACCCACCACTGCCATGGTCTTGTTGCATTTTACAAAAGCACTGAATCCTCTGAAAAGTTTAGAATAGAAATCTGACATTCAGACTGCTTGCACTTGCTTTCCTTTTACCTGCACGTACTATGGATGAATGAAGGCGTTCATCCAAAGCCATATTTCCAATAATACGAATTATGTTCCTCTGTATTTTTGCTGAATCTTTACGTAGCTGGTATATCCTCTGTAGTAGCTGAAGGCCTCCTTTAGCTTCAATTTTATCACAGTGAGAAGAAACCTACCATTATACAGTAAACACAATGACAGTAAGTAGATGTTCTGCAAAAGGTTCTTTGAGTTGCTGTTAATTCACAAGTTAGGGAATTCTAAGGAGCCGATAATGATGCAGAGCCCTTATTACACAGAAATTCTTATTAAACTAGAATTTATTATGCCATAGTTGAAGAGGAAGCAAATATTTTAACATGTTAAATGCATGATTTCTATGGATTGACAACCTGAAAGATGCTAAGTACCATCACTCTACTCTCCTCCACACCTGAGGGAGATGAGATTGCTCTCCACTTGGCATGATCCACACACAAATCCACACACACTTTGCACTGAGAGTTTCACTTCATCAGTATCTTGCTTATGGAAAAGCTGCAGAGTGGAAACGCTGTTTCCTCATGGTAGCTATCTCTAACGACTTTGAGTGCAAGTGGGAGGTAGCCCTACTCAGAAAAGACTTGTTAAACCCATCTGGACTTAAGGCATTTTCTGCCTTTCTGTGTCAGAGCTGCCCTTTTACTTCTTGAAAGATATACACAGGTATATTACAGGGGAACTTACACGGGCAATAACAGAACTTACATATACTTCCCACGAGAAAAAATGGGTTTGTTATGCTGCCTTCCAGTTCACATCAGCCTCAGTTATCTGAACATCCTTACAGAAGGGGTGAGGGGTAGGAGACAAGGAAATGGCAACTCCTTCCCAATATATGAGAGCGCATTGGAAGGATTGTTTATAAACACAGCTTTTCAGTTATAGTTTAAAAGACAAATTACCTTAGAATGCTGTACTAAAGCTTGCAAGCAAAAGAGTTCCACTGTCTCTGAAGGGATTTTACTCAATGTCTCACAATATGGAAGTCCATTTCCTCCAAAACACCATAAGCCTCCCTGAAATGAGAATCAGTAAAAATTATACCACATTCCAAATGGCTACATAAAATAAGCATTTCTAAACTAAAACGTTAACTGTGTAATGATCTATAGAAATTGCTATAAAGAGTGCACAGCATGCATGCATTTTTCAAAATGTACAAATTACACAACAGTACACCATAAAAAGATCTACTATTTTTAACTGAAAATATTAAATAGATTTTCAGTCAGTAGTCTCCATAGTCTATTAACTACAGAACATAAAATAAAGGAGAAAAATGTAGGATTTTAATTTTGTTAATGAATGTCTTCTTTTAAGATCATTTGCTGAAGCATAAAAAAGCAAGAATGAGACTGAATCTAGACTTTCATAGTTGCAAAAATGAGAAGAGGAGGAAAAAAAAGGTCTTCAGCACTTAGCATAGTCTCTGAAGACCAGTCTCTCTCGACCAGTCTCTCTCAATCATACAGTAGGAAGGCCAGTATAACCTCAATAAAGAACAATTTTCTAGAACAGCGCGATTATCAAAATGCTTCCATGTGTGGCATCTTACCAAAGCTCCCTTTGTAGCAAGAGCTCTGGCTGTAAAAACAATAAAGGAGTCATAGTGTAAAAATAGTACACATAATTGTGTCATAGGAAACAAAGAGTTATTGCACTCTGAAATCTCTAAAGCCTGTCAGGCATTGTTATTAAAATATGACAGTTGTTTTTATTACATAACTTACAAAAAAAAAAATCACTGATTTAAAAAGTCACAACTTTAAAAAAAAATAAAAAAATAAAATGCACAAGAGATAGTGGATAACACTGGCTTTACAATTGTTATTTTTAAGCAGGAACTGCACTTTAAATGATGTTCTTAAAGCCACTTAGGAAGTTGTTGGACAGACAGAGTTGAAGAATTCCTAGTTTTCAAGTCTAAACATACCACTAGACTACTCGATTCTTGTTCTGGCAACAGTGACTTGTTACAGGGAGGCATTTCCACGTGATAGAGTTTACTATTTAAGGTGTGATAACAACTTATCAGTTTGCTAGTAGAGACTTAGCAGAGGTTTAATCATCTCAGCAGTGAAAGAACACTCAAACAATAGTAAGATGAAATATGAAAAAATCATTTAATGAGCACTGGAAGGGGAAGGAAATGTTCTGGATAAAATATTGAAATATCTGCTTTATGGAAAGGCTTGTAAGTAAAGATATAATCTTTCACTAGACCAACTAGTATAGCTAGGAAAGATAAACAAGCTTTCAAGCAGACTGTATATAGAAGAGATTTTACTTTTGTATGGTCACAAAGTGCCTGTATTTCTCTTCCTCTTACAATGCTCAAAAATATGGAAATGTTTGTATCTTTGAGCTCTGCAGGAACAAAGAATCCAAATAGTTCTATTCTGCAGGTGGGAACTCACCCTTTGCGCAGCGAGGGTCTGACTACTTTCACGTAAAGCAAGTGATGTAAAGTACTGGACACATGGATCAAGACCACCAGTCTGAGGTAAAGATACTAACAACAAGCGAAGTTCATCTTCTATGGGATAATCCTGTAAGAAGTAAGCACAAATAGCTTTTGGTTCTGTTCAAAGCATGAAGCAAAACACAGAGAAAAGAAAGATCTGAAATAATGGAATTAGCCACATTAATAAGGCCATAAAATACAAACCCTGGACTCGAGTGCTCTGCAACTTTGGTGTAATAGTTATACCTGTAAAAACTCTGGAAACCAATAATTCTAAAACCACTGAGTGATGAAAAGTTAGCTTTAAACTTCATACTTTCGTGGCCTTATTCTAATAGGTCCAGAGGGGCAAAAGAAAAAAACAGTTCCTCCTGGCACAGGACGCTTAAAAGTTCACCCTTAACTACACAGTAATTCTGGTGCTGCTCCATTAAAATGAATGTATAAATTACTAGTAAAAAATGCAGACAACATTTCTTTTCATCTTTTATCTTCAAAATATTAATATAGGTGTTCATTTAATAATCCAGGGTAGATGACATGAAAACAGATTCAACAAAGTAATTTTATTTGCCCACAGTCATGGAACTTGCAGTTACTCTAATCCTTGCTACAACCAGAGATGGAGATGTATCAGATGTGCAGAGCCACACTTGCTGCCACAATGATTTGTTTCAACTTCCTAAGCAGCAGATTGGGAACTCTTAGCTTCAATGACCTAGCAATCATACTGCTATAAAAATAAAGTATATACAGGATCATACTAGTATAACCTGCTACTTCAGGGACAGACAGGTACAGATCCACTATCATGTAATGTTACAAAGATGAGAAAGCAAAAACTGAGAATATCACTACCAATCAAAGCTGGTTTTCAGAGTTTTGTTCATTCATTCTATTGGTATTACACAAGACCTCTTGTATTATGCTTGGTGTGCCAATTCTATTTATTGAAGAAGTTGATATGATGACATGACTGATCAAGCCATCATATATATATACTTACTAATTGACATAAAAACAAAACAAGGTCAGATCTATCCAATATGGATTTGATGGTACCCAAAAGCTGGTAATAAAGAGGTGGTTCTACAGCAGACAGGCATAAAGAAAACAAGGCTGGTAGATCTTACTCTAAGTAAAGAGGATGGGGGAAGAGCTGCACCTCCACCTCAGAACCTCTGGAGGCATTTGGGAATTTAAGACAGATTACTTAAAGCTGTTCCAGATGCTACATATCTGCTTATCTGATTAATTCTCAGTTACTGTATCAAGGTACAATGCATTTCAGCAGCTAAAATCATACTTGTTGAATTATCTGTTAGAATACTATCCAATTAAGTCTAACAAGTATTGTGATAACTGAAATTAAATAAAACTTAGTTAACAGTAATAATGGTAAAGCTCGTCTCCAAACACTTTCTATAACTTCTAAATTCACACATAAGTAGATTAAGATCTCAGAAGGAGAAGACAGCAGAATTTTTGGTGAAAGACAGTGAGTATGTCTACATTAGTGATTCAATGTGTTGGAGGAATTTTTCCAGGCAGCAAATCTGCATTGCATCTGCACTTGGGAGTCACATGGTGCACTCAAAATTATTTCCCTACTTATAATCAAGGTTAAAGCTGCGTGTCAGAATACTACCTAGTGCCCCACACTAGCAGTGAGGACGAAAAGGCCTCCAGGAGTGTTCTCTATGCATAGGATTCTGTCAGTACCAACAAGGCAATCCAGGATGACTTAATATAAGACTACTTTGCATTGCCCATTAGGTACACAGAGGCATGCATCAGACTGGTAACTGGCTCAAAATCCACTCCTAGTAAACGTGTAATGTGGACATACAGTCTGAGAACAATAATTGATCAACACACTCATCCTTACTTATTTCCATCATGCCCTTCACTAATGCAGATATATCCCGGGCTATATCATTATATTATAGTTTCATATTTTGGTCATAATTTTACTACTCGTTAGTTACTTTAGAATAACTCCACTTTAGTATGGCTACCAACAACAACAGCACTCAAAACAAACAAGCAAGCAAAAGTGATCTAATACCTACTTTTCTTTTACTTACATTCTTTATTTTTGGCAATGGTGGCGGAGGCAGGAAAAAGCGAAGGTCAATATCTTTGGATCGAGCCAAACCTATAGCAGTCCTTTGATCACAGGTTTGGGCAACTGTACCATACTGATAATCTGTAGTACAAGAACTTGGGAGTTAGGGTTAAAGCTAACCTGAAATGTGTCATTTGGTTTTAAATGTAGTTTCTGATCTACTTTGTTAATATACTTGAAAACGGAACCACCTCTCTGCAACCTACATAAATAAGCTCTGATTTTGTAATCACAAATCCAAAAGACAAATATTGCAGTTGTTAGACCAGCGCTATACTGAACTGAAGACACCTGGGCACTAATTGTTCATTATAGACCAACTGATAAAGGTCCTCAGATATAAGCTGAACACAAGCAAAAGCAAATGTTCAGCATTGCCACAGTGAAAAGGAGTACAAGGACTACAAACCCACGTTTAATACCCTGGGCTTGAAATAAAACTTGAAAGGCATAAGCATATTTTTTTCTGTATAGAGTACTAAAAACCAGACCCTTAAATCCAAATGCTGCAAATAAAGACACTTAATTTTAAATGACACAAAGCTATGTTTCAATAAAATTGTTAAAGTCACAAAATTAGGTGACCTCAGAACAGGCAGAATAGCACCAAGGTACAGTTTTAAGTAGCCCTTCCACACTGAAGATACAAGACTTGACTTTCGGTTACTCTACTGAAGGGAAACCAGACTTAAACAGTAACTACTGTTCCTTTCCAAAACCTACCTATTTTATAGCTGGAGAAACTGAAAATTACATACTGAAATTAAGTGGCAAACTGAAGGAAAAGAAAATATAAAATGGATCAATACTTACTCTATAAAAACTAGTTTCTGTCCTTGTTACTGTTATACAATTCTACAACAAAACTGACAAGCCATCTAAAATATACTTTTTGCAAATAGTCACAGATTGTCCATCTTTTTTCTTTGGTGCAGATCACTTGCAGCTGCAAACTGAAGTCCCTGAAGTGGTGCTTTGGACAAGCAGAATACTGTATTTACAAGAACAGGTATGCTGAACAATTTGGTCCTAGCTGTGAAAAGTTAGCCTGTTTTCAGTCTTCCTTGGACTCAAGTTTTGGAGTATCAGGTTAAAAAAAAGCCCATTTCCTTCATGTGGTAGTTGGCAAGAATAATTAGTGTTTGCAAAACATCCAAGTACTACAGCAATGAGCACTACAGAGAAAAGGAGATAACAAAAAGTAACTAGATCCCCAAGTGCTGGCCATCTTGTGCACTGAGATCACCTGCTAACAGTATTCTCCTACAAACGCAAGATGGTTATATTAAATTAGTACACATAGCTTCAGTTTTGGTACAGCCTAGCTTTCAAATGTTTTCAAACACAGCTTTTTGATGTAAACTGCTTGGGGTAATTAATTAGAATTTTACAGAGGCAATCTGAAACAAGATAAATCCCATGGTGTGGAATTTCACTGGAAGAGTGACATGTCCTCAACTGACTGATTACCAGAATAATGAGAGTCAAGATTAGAGTGTCATTTAGTTTACATGGACTAGTGATGGAGGGGGCAGCAGGACACACATATACACCCTTCCTCTCCCTTTACTTACGGTTTCAAGGATATTCACTGCTAGAGGAACAGGGATGACTAATTACTACCAAATAATAACAACTAGGATGGAAAATGGCTTACAAATAATGCTTGCACATACATGTCCTCTACCTCTAGTTTGTCATTACTACCTGTTAGCTCCTAACCAATTTTTATTAAATGACTCACTGTCTTAAACCCACTCCCCTACAGAGCCTTATAAAAATCACTGACAGAACTAGTGACCTTGTTAGCAGTTCCAACAGAAAAGCTAAGGAACTAATGAACATGAACTGCTCTTGTACACCACGGCAGTGGCTGCAATTCTCTAGTAGGAAAACAGAGACATGCTTGCACTGCAGAGGTATCAGAGCATTAGGAGAGAAGAATTACTTGAAATGTAAACCCCCTACATTTTAGGCCAAATTTCAGAGTGTATTTACGCTCCTTGCAGCTACTAGCCTTTTTTCATGCTGGTGGCAGACTTGCAACAGCTAACTGAGACTTTGTCATGTTTCTGGGATGAATTAGGCTACATCAGCATACATTACCATGCCAGTGACTGTTGTTTGCCAGGTCTTGTACAGCCTGCAGTCGGACCTCTTTGTCTTCCGACTGACTTCTCTTTAACAGGAGCCATAAGGCACATTCATGATCTTCTCCATCAAATGTACTGAATTGTTCTTTTACCAGGAAACAAGTAAAAGCCAAGTTATTATTAACGAGCATTTTAACAGTCACGTTTCTATAAACTGAGTAAAAAAAATCTGGTTCTTTTAATATTTTGTATTAGTCATTAACAGTAATTTAGCGTGTAATGTTTTAATATTGAATTAGTACAATAAACAATAACAGAATGGCATTAGTAAAATGCTGATCCTTAAATTAATGGGATGATTTTG
Organism: Scopus umbretta; assembly: GCA_013400535.1. Lineage (NCBI taxonomy): Eukaryota > Metazoa > Chordata > Aves > Pelecaniformes > Scopidae > Scopus > Scopus umbretta. Next base: position 4,875 of record VZTL01072940.1, on the reverse strand, counting down.
ATGCATTTTGGTAGCACTGAGTTGCTATTTCATTTATATGTTACACATACACATCCTGGCTGGGACTTACCAACTAGAATTGCCAGCTTCCAGCAGCAGCTGGAAATGATTAGCAGTTCTTGAGGCTCTGACCTTGGACAATTAATTTCATAGCACCACAGTGGAGGTACATATTGTTATAACCATTTAACAGACAGTTAAATGAGAACAGATAGTATGCCTCAGGAGTACAGTTTCTTATATGAATTGAAATTCTTATTTTAAAATATTACTCTAAAAAGCAGTGACACACTGTTACAAAAAGACCATGCTACTTTCTGTTAATATTGGCAATTCTGATGGAAGCATAACATACTTTTCTAAAATGAAATTTTGAGAGTATTTCGTCCACCAAACACCTTTTGTACACAAAACTGGTATCAAATATTAACCTGGTATCTTAAGCTTCAAATTTCTTCTGAAACAGGAAAAAAAACAAAACTCAAATCTCTTCTTAACCTTCAATTCAATTTAGTTTAAGAAAAGGAATGGTTTTAATACGGAAGAAAGACAGTAATATTCTATATTAATACAGAAAATTATAGTAATATTACCACCGGTTCAAACACAAAAGAGCATGTTAAGCTTGTAAGAAAATGACTTTACTTTCTAAAAGGCTTATGTTTTACTATTCAAAAATAATAATCATAGATAAAGCCATGCTTTCAATACCTACCATTAAAAGGTCTCCGGAAAAATTTAGCTTCTGTTTCTAGAATTTTCCTCACAGCTTTATGGATTTCTTTTCTGGCTTGGTATGTGATCCCTATGAGAGTATTTTTAGATTACTGGATTTTATTTTTAGATTACTGTCTGAAAGACAGTTCTATTATATTATTTTTCATATGCATATATGTGTGTGTATACAAAGACAACTGTAAGGTCTTGCACCTGGGAAAACATAATCCAGGAGTGCAAAACAGGCTGGGATCTACTCAGCTGGGGAACAACTCTGTGGAAAGGGATCTGGAGATCCTGGTGCACAGCAAGCTCAATATGAGTGAACAGCATGCTGCTGCAGCAAAACAAGCCGACAGGATGCTGGGTTGCATCAACAAGGACATCACCAGCAGAGATAAAGAAGTTAATATCCCATTCTACTCAGTGCTTGTCAGGCCATATCTGGAATACTGTGTTCAGTTTTGGTCCCTGCTATACAAATAAGTTGTGGACAGGCTGGAGAGGGTCCAGAGAAGGGCCACAGAGATGATCAAAGGACTGGGAAGCCTGCCACACGAGGAAAGACTGAGAGAACTGGGTTTGTTCAGCCGTGAGAAAAGACGGCGTAGGGGAGACCTTATCACCATGTTCCAGTACTTAAAGGGTGGCTATAAAGAAGATGAAGACTCCCTTTTTACAAGGAGTCACATGGAAAAGACATGGTGTAATAGGTAAAAGTTACTCCTGGGGAGATTCCAATTGGACACAATTGGAAAATTTTTCACAATAAGAACAATCAGACATAGGCATAATCTCCCTGGGGAAGTGGTGGATTCCCCAACACTGGACACTTTTAAGATTTGGCTGGACAGGGTGCTTGATCTTGTCTAGATCATGCTTTTGCCAAGAAAGGCTGGACCAGATGATCCTTGAGGTCTCTTCCAACCTGGTATTCTATGATTCTATGATATATACATGAAATCATAGAATCATAGAATTATTAAGGTTGGAAAAGACCTCTGAGATCATCTAGTCCAACCATCAACCCCAAACACCATATCTACTAAACCATGTCCTGGAGTGTCACATCCACACATTTTTTGAACACCTCCAGGGATGGGGACTCCACCACCTCCCTGGGCAGCCTGTTCCAATGCCTCACCACTCTTTCAGTAAAGAAATTTTTCCTAATAGCCAATCTAAACCTCCCCTGGTGCAACCTGAGGCCATTACCCCTTGTCCTACCGCTGGTTACTTGGGAGAAGAGACCAACACCCTCCTCACTACACCCTCCTTTCAGGAAGTTGTAGAGAGCGATGAGGTCTCCCCTCA
>VZTL01072937.1:0-31875 GCA_013400535.1 Scopus umbretta | reverse complement strand
TTTTTTTTTTTTTTTTACCAAATTGATTTACTATAGTGAGCATTTTTCCTGCTTCTGGATCTCTTTATTGCCAAACACCTTGCTGAATCAGTGTGGTGTCTCGGATGAAGAATGTGGTTTGTGGCCAGGCAGGTTCTGCATGCTTGGTTTGCCACTGGGGGTTGCAGGATGTGGTGCCTCTGACCAAGGAGGTCTCCTGGTCCTGTGACCCCACCTGTCCCTTATGTCTTGCTGCAGTGTTCACTCCAGTGAGCTGAATGTGCTTCGAAGAGGCTACCAAGAAATTGCAGAAATGCAGTTACTGTTTATCTGAACGTGCTTGTTTAGCTCACACCCCGCTTCCCCTGAGTTCTTTAGTGAGCAGGTTTGTCTCTCGAATGCCTACCAGTGTACCTGCTGTAATGGGGTGCTATGAAGGATGGTGAGGGTGAGTTGTGCCTGCCTGCGTGCTCACTGGGTGCTCAACCCAGCCATCCTTACGAGAGCATGGGAAAAGCCTCGCTCTTCTTCCAAGAACGGGGTTGTTACCTTCTGTGCTTTTTCAGGACGAGCTGCCCTCTCTAGCTTTTGACAAGGCTCACTTGATTGGGCTCTTGAGGTGCTCGAGTCTTTTGGGATGTTGTTACAAAGGAAACTGGAAAGCTATGGCATGGTGTCAGTGCTGCTCCTGCACTATTAACTGGTTTAATGAGCCTCTTAAACTGTTTTGGGGAAGACCTCGATCTCCTGAACGACCTTATTGTCCCTGGTTACTGTCTCGTTATGTGGTTCGGCTGAAGGAGCAGTGGTGGTGCTGGGAGCGGAGCAGCCCGCTGTGAGCACCAGCACCATGGGCTTTCACTTCCCAAGGGGAAAACAGAAGGCTACGGCATGGCTGCATGATGCCTGCACACGACGGTGAGCGTTTTGGAGGCAGAGGCTCATCATGCCCTGTGACAGCATGGAGGCGAGTAGCCATGAAACTGCTTGCACTAGTGAAGAGGGTTTCCTTTGCTCAATCGATGGAGATGATTAGTGCTGAGATCCTGCATTCTCCCACAGGTCTCTCATTCTGCACCTCGCTCAGGTGAACCTGCATGTTTAATCTCCTCACCTTGTGTACTTTGCTCGCTGTGCTGCCATCCACTCTCACTTCCAATTTCACACCGACATGCTCTTGACATATCTTTAAACGAACTCTCTTATGTCAATCCACTAAAAAGCAACCAAATATGTTCTAGAGAAGTATTTTTCTCCTCTGTCTCCTGTTGCTGTGGCAATCTTGACTGCTGCTGAGCAGAACGGGTGGGAGAAGCTGGTGTCAGTGCAAGAGCATCCTGCTTTCCCTCATGGTCAGTGCTGTGAAGGGCATCCAGTGCCTGCTGCCGCCTGTCTTGGCGGTGGTTTTGCCCCTACCGTGTTTTTGATTATGCAAATGTCGAAGGTTTCTACAGAGAAAAGTAAATGGGAATATATTTGATCACTCAGTTGGGGAGGTTGAGGCACAGGAGTGCAATGATCTGCTGAAGACTGAGAGCTGTGTCTGTTATTCATCTAGAAATGCCCTTCTCCTTCCGTAGCTTATACTCTGGACTTCAGGGCAATTTAATCTTCCTTAAGGTTTTGCTCTAGGATTTCAGCCATGTCAGAACTTCCTCTACTCCTCTGAGCACACAATCTTTTCTTAAGTGTTACCTCCAGTTGGACAGGCTAAGACTCAGTCCAGAACAGGTGACCAGATGATTTCTGGATAATGAGTTACTGCTAATCAGCTACATTTGGTAGTTGACTGTGAGAAGCTGGTTGCAAATCCTAAGTGCAAATGTGTTAGCATAAACCAGTGGAAGAGAGCATGTTTTCCTTTGCAGTAGGTGGAGAACATGGGGATGGTCTGTTAATCAGATCTGTCAGTGATCAGCTGACAGATGGCAACTCACTGGAGATAATTAATCATTTGCTTGTGCAGGATGTTGAGTATGGAATGATGGTGTCTGTAAAGATTCTGGCAGAAGGGTTTTGTGAGAGACAGCTCAGAGAGGACCTGAGCCCCCTGGAAAGGAAGATAGCTCCTTCCAAGGTGGAACTCACTAGCTAGAGACAATTAAGTCCATCTTGCTGGGGATCATGTGCTTTCTGCCTGCCACCATTGGCTTTCCTAGGGCATCACAGAGCTAAAGGCTTGCAAAAGGAAGGAATCAAAGCTGGCTGACATCTGTGGGCCTTGATCTGCTGTGAAGGGGAGGGGGGGGAATGTATTAAAAAAAAAAAAAAAACAAAACACAAAACAAAAACAAAAAAAACCCCACACACCTACAACTGGTTGCTATCAGGAGCATTGAAGTAAGGTGCAAGTCCCTCAACCGAATTTTCTTCTTAGGAAAGAAAGAGCTGCTGTGAGTAAGCAGCAGCAGAATGACTCCGATGGCCGGTGTCACCGAGGAGCCGAGCATCCTCTCTGGGTCTGTGCTGCCTGCAGGGCTGTCTGCTGTTTTGAGAGAAGGAGACATGGCAAAGGTGGTGTTTGCAGACAGTACTCGTTCTCCCAGCACATCTCAAGCCCTGGGTGATGGTAGAAGTAAAGCAACCTCTGTCTTTTTTCTAATGCTTTTCTCTCTGTATCTTCTCAAAATCCTTCTTTCCAAAGGCAGCTGTCTCAGCAGGGAGGGTGAAGCACAAGTAGACGTGGTGCTGGCAGGATGAGGGTGATCAATGAGTGGAACCCCCTCCTTTCCTCTAGGCTTTGAGGACTCTGCGTACAGTTTGAAGTGGGAGAAAAGGCTTCTGTACCAAGGATTTGTCAGGCTTGTTCCTGGCAGATAAGTTGGTTTTATAGAGTGGCTTGACATGCAGTTCCATGCATGTTTGCTTAATGTTTACTTAGGGGGGAGAGATTTTCCAGCCATCCTAAAAATTAAACTTTGTGTAATGGTGCATTTGCTTGGGGAAAATTAATGTGAAGGTGCTGTCAAAATGTCAGGCTTGTGTGGACGAGGGTCCTGCAGAAGACAAGTGGCATTAATGTGTTTGAGGATGTTTATTTTAGAAGTAATGAAGTCCTCAGCCTGTGGGGGCCCTGTTAATTGAACAGAAGAGGTACAAAGCCCAGAAGGACATGCTGTTCACAGCTAGGAAGGCAGAGACACTTGCAGAAGGAGAGGGTCAGAATAGGTTATTTCTACTGTAAAATGACATCAGAAGGATGTGAAGAATTGTTCTAAAATTACATTCCTCCACCTGAATCATTTTAGGGAAGTTGCTTTTATATGGTAAGACTAGGTGGTTTGCTTCTGGGTGAGAAAGGGGCTTGTGTCTGAGTTTTAATTTGAAAGGTGTTTAAGGAAAGACAGACAACCATCCTCTGCTTTGTGAATCATCAGGCAGGTTTACAGGACCACAGAAATTAATTAAAAAAAAAAATAGTCAAGAGACTTCTTGCAGCTTCCAAATTTGTAAAGCTGCAAGTCAGCACACTGTCTCTCTTCTCTGAGAAAAAACTGGGAAAATGCCTTCTTGCAGAACCTGGAACTGTGGTTCCTTTAGACCTTTTTTTCCTTGCAGGGACAGGGCATTTGAATGGAGATGTGTTTTCTGCATGAGCCACTGGGCATGGAGTTCCTCTTGATAGCTTCATTTTGGTATTAAAATAATTTTCCAGATAATGCTGTTTCTCTTCTGAAGGCTTCCAAACTTTTACAACAGTGGAATAATTATTCCATTTATGAGGAAATTGAGGCAGAGGACTGTGGTCACTGCAGCCCACGCTCAGCACTGCTGGCAGAAGCCTGCTGCTTGCCCCAACTTTCCAATAAGCAAATAAAACTACATCTGTTAATCTCCTTTCCTTCACTAAATCCACTTATTTCATAAACACTAACGCAGAGTTGTGTAACAATGGACTAGGAGAGGTGAGTTGGTGTTGCTCAGGTTGAGGTTTGGCCTTGTAAATACAGATTGCCTGCTGGAGACCTGTTGTTAGTGGTAGGGTCGGTATAAATAGTGTTTAGAGTTTGCTTTTTCAGAGGGAGCTTTCTGTGGTTGTAAGGACTTTTTTTTTTGGCCTTGGACCCCTTCTCTTCTGCCCCAAGCTCAACAAAATCTTTTGTCATTCTCCAGGGAAGCTTTCAAACTCACCACTGTGGTTTTGAATTGGCTTTAAATAAAAGGTGGTGTGCTTCTGAAGTGGCTTGCCCAAGGGCTCTAGAGCACTCCACATGCAATCCAAACGGCCAGCAGACAAAGCCATTAAATGTGAAGTGCCCATGCATGATTACCTGGCAGAAAGCTGCAGGAGAGTGTTTGCAGCTGAGTCCCATGGGAATAGGTTTTGTCTGAAAAACCACCCTCAGCAGGTGATAACTCTGTTGGAAAAAGTCAAGGTAGGTCTTGTTGATTCAAGGTGGGTGGTTTAGTCCTTGATTTCAGTGTAGAGCAAAAGAGGTAGGAACAAGCAGAAATGAGATTAGGGAGGTGGGAGGAAGATGTTTTAAATGGGCTTCTGTGTTTTCCCCCTCTGCTAAGGCATTGTTTCCCTGCGTGGTGGATCTATGCCACTTGAATTTCCAGCTTGCATGACTAATGGCCTTGATGTCTTATCCTGAAAGCAGATAGTCTTGAGAAGTCAGATCTGATTTCTTCAGTTACATTTGCAGAGTGAAACTCTGTAAGTGTAACTCCTATACTGCCTCTAAGCTTCTTCAGCCTCCATCTCCTGGCATCTCTTCAATTCTGAACACGTAACATCATTTTACCTCTTAGTACCACACCAGCTGGAGCAGCTTATTCCAGGGTGGGGAGTCTTGTGTGCATGCTTTATTGAGCAAGGAGAGTGCTTGGAGATGAATGTGCAGTTCCCTCCTGTGGTTTAGAAGGTTATATCTATATTTTTAGGGTGGTGTTTTTTTTTTCTTTCCCCATATTACTGAGGTAGGAAGGGAAGATTATAGCACTTGATGATTTAATCAACATAATCTCCAGATAAAACATGCTTATGTTATACTACTGGGAGATATTAATTTATGCTAGCTTGCTTCTCCTAAGGTAAATTAAATCATTAGTTTTAAGACTGGATTAGGTGCACATGTCCCCTGCCTTTTAAAAAGGCAGTTCAGTAGTTCTTAAAAGCTTCTTGGCTTGGCATTTCTTGGGAGTCATCAAATTCTTCCTATGCAGGTGTCATGAAAAGTGGAACTGAGACACAATGCTTAAACATGCAACCACTAGCTCCATGGTAGCCAAAGGCCTCCATGCTAACACAGGAATTGTTCAGGCCTTGTGCCGCCTCCTTTACCCAAAGTAATATTTTGTCAGGTCATTAATTCAGTCAGAAGATTTTGCCCCAGGTCTGGGGAACCAGAAATTGCTCCTTTGATCAAACCTCTTTCTAGAGCATCTGCTCTCTGTTGATGGAGAACTGAGCTGTTCAGTGTGTGTTGGAGGAGACCTGGCCGGAGCTAGGTGGTCAGTGTCCACACCCCTGTCCCACTGCAGAGAACACAGGGACATCCAGAATGATGCATTGACTTGTGCTTGAAAGTGCACCTGAGCAGAGCTGTAGTCCAGATATTGGGGAATATTGGAAGTGCTGTCAGCACCTCTGAACTGGTGGAAAATTCCCCCAAATGTATAGGTGAAGCTCTGTGAGTGCACCACAAAAATTAAAAGATCTTTACTGAGGTGGGTGGGATATGTTACAACTCTTTCATGCAGGCAGGGAAACTGAGGCACTGTCTGCCTCTTGCGGAGGGCAGTAGCAGGGTGTAGGAGTAAAATTTGGATGTCTGATGCCAGTGGCCCCTCCTGAAGTCAGATTTAGAGCAGATGTGCTGAGCTGAGCCAGCACAGCTTCCCTGCGGTTCCTCTTAGGAACACTGAGTGTGGAGACACTGGCTCCAAGTGTTGAGGTGCCCTATCTGCTTGGATGACCAGCAGCTCTGGTGAGGAAGCCAGTCCCTGTTGCTGAGACAGATGGGAATGGCTCCTTATGACCCAAGGGGAGGAGAAATGACAGAGGCCCTCATAGCAATTTCAGGGCTATTAAGGATGTGATAATGAGGCGTTGCATGCATCATTTTTCAGCACTTCACTCCCCTGCCTCCAGTTCAGCCCATGTATTAACGCTCTCCTTCCCAGGAGGACAGTAAATGCTCTGCTGGTGCTGTAACTCCATTTATTGGGCAGCTGGGCATCGACAGGGCTGGCGCAGGTGTAGGGGGTGAGGAGTGAAGGTGCCTTCCCAGAAAGCTGGTTCAGTTCTCCATCCACATAGAGCAGATGCTCTAGAAAAAGGTTTGATCAAAGAAGCAATTTCTGGTCCCCCAGACCTGGGGCAAAACCTTCTCACTGAGTTAATGAACTGGCAAAATAATACTATCAGGTAAAGGAGGAGGCACAAGGTGGAACTTGTTGCTGCGGCATGCTCTCCAGCCAGCTATGGGCATCAGGTTGTGGAAAATCTTGTGTAAGATGGTCTCGATGCAGCTGGGGAAGGGCCACTATCCATATGCAATGTTCTGTACTTTCCTGGTGCTATTTTCCTTGGTACAGTCAGTCCTTTGGTCTGATTCTGCATGGCCCATCTCTTGGTGAAATCTTCCACAGCTCTGCTTTGCCTCTCTGGATCCCCGGGCCATCTGCTGCACTGTGGTTCCTGGCCTGGTGGTGGACATGCTGGTGGCTGCTCCAGAGGAGCAGCTTTGCTGGCTCTCACACACCCAGCTTGCGCCAGCGGATGTGGGCATGCAGGCAGGATTTTCCTGAGGAGCAGAGCCGGCTTGTTCCTGGTGTGGGTAGATTTCTGATTGCTCCCAGGAGTGGGTTAGTATCTCCACAGAGGTCAGAACACAGATGAATCCACGAGGTTATAAATCACGTGGAGGGGTGGGAAATCAGAATGTGGAGGTGGCCTGAGGCAGCTCTCTTTCTTGCGTAGCTCTTCCCGTTATGCTGCTGGATGGCAGTGCCTGTGCAAAAAAGCAAGTGCTTCTTGCTTCCTGATTTCATTTTCCCTATTTGAATATACAGGCATTTTTCTGCTTGAATATATAGAGGCAAGCGTTTCTTTCTCTGTGTGGAACATTTGCAGCTGATTTATTGCATGATGCTCAGCATGGGGACTAAACATTTAATGCAGGTGTGCTGATGCAGCCTGCTTTGAACTGAGCAGTCCCTGGAGGTCTGTAAGCATTTGGTGAATAAAATCAGCTGCGTAACATGGCCCGTTGCTGGCCCGTAGATGTGCCTGTTGGTGCATCCCCACCTCGCCACAGGCACCTCGAGAGGTATCCTCGGGGCTGGACTCTTGACCTTCAGCATGCTGTGATAGGTGACCCCTCTGTTCCTGTGTGATTGTGTGTGTGTGTCCAGCTTCTCGTGGGCTTAGTTTTGGGGGCTGTGTGTTTCACCAGGGTGATGCCCAGGTAGGGGATGCCTTGCATAAGGCAGAGATCATCTCCCTACGGCTGTGCCGTGGGTTGGACAGGCAGGTGGCCATGCTATCAGAAGAGGAGATGAAAAGATCCCCAGCTGGTATTTGTCACTTCTGACTGCAGACATCAAGGATCTGTCACTGGCAGAGCAAAAGAGGAAAAATAATATTTTTGGTTTGGTCAGGCTGTTTTCCCTCTCCAAGTACCACAGGCTGCAGTGGGGCTGACCTAAACACGAAGTGCTGCCGAACACTCTCTCCGATTTACCTTTGCCTTTGTGCAGGTTTTTTCGCAAGGAGGGGAGATGCTTGTTTAATTATAAAGGAAACATTCGTAGTTTCTCATGCTGGCAGAGACCTGGGGACAAAGCTGATATGCAAAATGTATTTTGACTTGGTTTAATGTCTCTTTCAGTCTGCTGATGTCTCTCCTGCATCTCCCTGCCAGTCATCTGATGCTTGTCCTGCAGCTGTGGAGGACCAGGCAGGTTTGTGTTTGGGAGCAGGGACCTCGGTGTTACGGAGGGGTACCACGAGATCTCCAAACTCCAGTCCTCTGTCTGCAGGCTGGAGGAGAGCACCAAAGCAGGCGAGTTTAAAAGCCACAGCAGGAGAGGAGGGAATCCCTCCTTCCCAGGAGGGCAGGCATGTTGCAAGCAGTGGTTGGATGTGTCAGATCCCACAAATGCTGAACCATTCCCCCTTTCTCCATCCATGCCACTTCCTAACAGGGAGAGAGAGACCAAATCAAACACAGCAGGATTATTTATTGAGGTGTTTGTTTGAAGTTGAATGGATAGGAATCACATTTCCAAACTGTAAGAGAAGGAGCTTTTTAGCTCTCTTCCTTTCTTCAAAATAGCAACCGCATCACTGCGCACCCATGGGGATGTCAGGGCGAATCTGTTTCACTGACAACAAGATTGTTCTGTCTAGACAGGGAAGCACTGCTGAACTGAGTGAGTCTGCAGAATAATTTAAAGCCAAAATACTTTACGGACATTAAATTTAAAAATAAAAAATGGCTTGACACAGCTGATGCTTGATGGATAGTTTGTGTGTGGGTGGGATGGTGGCTAGCTTTGAGACAGAGCTTGATAGTGGTGATTGACAGATGTCACACAGGGTGACCTGGTGGCTGCTGACCTGTCACCTTTCCCAAACAAGTTCTTCCACCAGAGCGGGTCCATCGAGGCATCTGGGTGGCCCTGTGGAGCTCAGCACGGGGCTCCTCTGCAAGATCTTGGATCTGTCTTGAATTTTGTTGTTCCTAGGCAGCCTGCCCAGCCACCCCCAGCCCCTCGGTGCCTTGTCCCTGCTGTGCTGCTGACTCTGTGGCCACCCCACTGCCTGACCACTGCTGAGGGACGCAGGAGCAGAAGGGGTTCTGTTGACGGGATATGAGCCTTGCATTCACCATCTGCCTGGAGGGGCTGGCAGCCAGGGCTGTCTGAGGCAGAGAGATGTGGTGGTGAGATTGCAGCCCAGCTGGCATAAGGAATTTACTTTCTTCTGGCAGAAAAAGAAAGATGAAATATTAAAAGTATGGCTCAAAGGCTGGGGTGGTGTTATACACACACACACACAGATATATAGATATATAGATATATGTATATATATATTTTTTTTTTCCCCTTTCCGAGGAGGGCTTCTGCTCAGCAATGCTTTGTTGTTGCTCAGAGACAGCAGCCACACAGAGCAGGAGGGATGGTAGCTATCCAGAGAGAGCAGTGAGTGGGGCTGAAGTCAGGGAGGAAGAACAGGCATGATACGGGTGGGCTGATCTCAGGGCTCAGGGTGAACTCTGGCAGTTCAACTCCACCACAGCCTTTAGGACTTGTGCTTTAGTCTCATTTGGCTCCTGTTCGATGGCAGGAAATAAAAATGCTTTTCTTGTCTCTGTCTCTATAGATGAGGGCAGTGCCTCTCTGAAGTAGGACAACACCTTCATGTTGACCACTGTCCTTGGATTAGGGAGGATGCAAGGCAGGAAGAGCAGAGGAGTCAGCCCAAGGCATCTGTCAGCTCCCTCCAGAGAAATCCTGCTGGCTCCTAACTTGCCATTTCTGACATCCTGGTGAGTCCAAGAGTCCCTGATGACTTTCTGAAGTGGAGGTGGCATGAGGTTTCTCTTGGGGCCAAGCTATTCCGTTTGCTTCTGGTGATGAACTTAAGGGCAGGCTGACAAGGGAGAGCCTTGCTGTCAGTCAACGAGGCATGCTAACACAGAGATGTGCTCTGTCCTAAAATCAGTGAAACCTGGGGCCTCCTATTTTTTCCCCAAGTAGTCACCAGACTTCGTGTGCCTTCATGCAGCAATTCAGCCATTGGGTGGGCAGCAGGAACCAGCATCCCAAATGGGTGCCCTCGGAAGGGGGTGCAAGAGAAGAGATAGCTGAGAGATGCAGGAGGGAGGGAGAACCAAGGTCTGTGCATTTGCCAAGTGAGGAGCTGGAGGGAACCTATTCAGGGTGTTTAAAGCTTTTCCTTCTGTTTCTGCCTTCGATGTCTCTTTTCTGCTCTTGCTCTGTGTTAGTGATTCTGGGCCATATTAAGAGGTAATGTGGGAAAGGGAACATGCAAGTTCAGCATGGCAGGGAGTAGGCTTGGAGCAGTCTTAACTTTACACCTCTGCAAACACTGGCAGCGAGTGCTACTTATTTGCTGATCAAGGATGTACTCAAACGAAGCACACTGGGGAGACAGTCACTTGCTTGGGGTCACGAAATGGGTGAGCAGTGAAACAGTTTGACCTCGACTCTGACTCCAGCCGCTGCCTCACCTCTTGATCCTTGGCTCCTGTATCATCTCTGGCATGACAGGGTGGGGGCAGGCAGCAGAAGGGGGCCCTGATGTCCCCCCATCCCGCAGCCTTGCCTTCTGTATTCCCCTGCCTGCCTCGCCGCTGCTGCTGCCTTGTGAAAGACCCTGTGATTAATTATACTGCTCTGTGGCCTCTGAAAATTTATTTAGGACTTTATGTTTGCTGCTGCTGCTTACACAATGGCAAATCTGCCGTGGCTGCGTCCCGAGCAGGTGGCAGCTAATAGGTCAATAAAGTGAATCGCACCATTAGAGCTGTCGAGCTGGGCTGCCGGGAGCCAGGCAGGTAGAGGGGAAAGCTGCAGAGAAGTCAAGACAGATCTGCTTTAGCAGAAAGGCGTCTGGCTATGCTGGTTTGCAGGAAATTGCTCACTTCCCTGAGAGCGTCCACTGCTTTAATAGATCTATTTTTCCGCTATAGTTTGTCTAGCTTAAGCTTTCTTCTGCCTGCATCCCATGCTCTCCTAAAAATGAGTCTAATAAGACTTCTTCATCCCTGAGAGCTTTGGAAGTTGTTTTCCTTAAAGATTTTTATTGCCTTTTCCTTGGGGCGTACAGAAAAGAGGGGCTGGGAAGATAGTCAGCTGAAGGAAATGGAGAGCTTCAAACCACAAGAAAGGCCCCCAGAAAATGCTGCCAAAGGCATGCAGAAATCGGCCCAACTTGAAATAGCTAGCAACCACCCAAGCAGATTTAGAAATCACCTCTGCCTCTGAACGTCTTGCTTCTCAGTGCTGCTGTCAAAGGATTGGGGATGGCAAGCCTTGAGCAGATAAAACACAGTTGTTCCTGCTTTTCAGAAGAGGAGAGTGAGGCAGATGTGACTCCCCCCCACACCCACCCAATCCTGTGCAGGGTCTCTGCACCTGCCTGGAAGGGAGCAGGCTTATTTGTACCTGCTGTTAATTCATATGAAGTGGGAATCTGTTCCTGATGGCCCGGTGCAGAGCTGCCCGCCTTGTACCACTTCCCACTAGGAAGGGAAATGGGAGCTGTGTTTCTGCATGGCCATGCCAGCGGAAAGAGCTGAACTCAGTTTGCTTCATGCAGTGTCGTGGGCTGGGGCCGTACGCTGTTGTCATGGGTAAAATGGGGCTGGAGTCCACGACTTGCTCTCAACCTACTCTGGGATGCTGTTGGGATGTGTCAGTGCGATGCTGAGCCTACGCAAGCAACGGTATCACCTCATGATGCTAAAGCTGCTACATCCACTGGGTGATGTACCGCCGATGTGTGAGGGTGTCTGTGCTGCCTTCGTGTGCTCTATATACGGTGCCTCCAGTAGACTGCATCCTCACTGGAAAGGCAATTCAGCTATCCCAGCTCCTCCTGTTTCCTCCCTGTTAGTACCATACTGTTAGTTTTTAATGCTTCTGCAGAGATGGTTTGTATAAATTGAAACAGGTTGTATTTATTCTATAAAGCTTTGTAGGTATCTTGCACTGAAAGTCACCTCCCAGTGCATGGTGAGCAATTCAGTGTAAGTAATCATCACCAACACCTTTATCTTTATTGCCAGTCTTGCCTGATAAACCTGCTCCCTCTGGGATGGCCAAGCCCAGCAAGTAGGCCAGAGCCCGCTACACACGTATGCTAGGTGTGCTGCTCTGTAGGAGAGAGCAGAGCTTATGCTCAGGAGCTGCTTGCAGGGTTCTCAACAACAGGCACTCAAAACAATCCCAAGGGCTGATTAAAAAAACCATGGAATTAACAGAGCTCTCATGCAACCAGGCTTGAGAGTCCTTGGGCTTTTTCAGCACTTTGGGGACTGGGGTTTCAAGTTCTTCTCCCCAGCTTGGAGGGGTAGAAATTTGTTATAATTTTGCAAGCCAAGGGCCCTGTTGTCCTTTCCCTGACCCACAGCTGGGCCATTAATTTGCATATCAAGTACTGCAAAACTCAGCATTGAAACAGTGACTATTGATGGACTACAACTTCACTGAGCACAGGCTTGCTTTATCGAGCCGTTGCATGTGAGCAAGATCATCTGGTATTTGTTGCCCTTTAGGATAGAGCAGGGGTGCATGTTTCCAGCATGTCATGCCACCCATCCTGTCACCCACAGGGCAGTGGCCTGTGGCATCTAAACAGGGTTCAGCTGGGCTGCGAGATTTGGTTCAGAGATCCTTGTCAGTAGTAGCATCTTCCCCAGAGCTCAGATGGCTGTGGGAGCCAGGAGCTCTCATCTCACTCAGGCCAGCTGCCTGGCTGCTTGCTGTCTCTGACAAACAGCCTTTCTCCTTCCTCCTACTGAATTGCTAGTACCGCTTTTCCCCTCTGTTTCAGCTGTGAGTGCCTCAAGGGGACATCCCCGTGGTCTGCAAGCTCCTGGAGGTGTGGATCACAACTGGCTTCTTGTGGAGTTGCAGCAGGTCCCTGGGCAGAAGCCGTCTCCCCAAGCCCCAGCTCTGCCACCTGCACAAGTTGGTTTCTACGTGGCACCGCCAAGCCATCCAAAATCACCTGGGCGCTGCAGATACAGCCTTGTCTGTGGCTTCCTTCTGGGGAAGGGACCTCGCTTTTGGCTTAGAGCATCTGATGAGAAACAAGTCAGATACCAACAACTGCAACTGCTGCATTGGCTCTTGCTGAAAGATAGAAACAGTTGGAGAAAGGTCCCCGTTTGCTTCTATCTCCAGGCAGAAGGGGCTTGTGGAGCCTGGCAGGGGCACAGGAGCCCTCTGGGGAGCAGGGGGTCCCTGAGCTCCCAGCTCTGGGGTCTGCTGCCACCCTGGTGCTGCAAAAGTGGGCCTGGTCAGTGCCCCGTGCCCTCCTTGGGGCAGCAGTGGGGCTGCTGAGGAGCACAGCAGGGGCTGTGCCCACTGCCACAGGCAGGAGAAGGGCTCTGAGCAGGCAGTGGTGAGCACAGAAAGCTGCCTAACAGCTCCCATCTGAAGCAGTGGGACTTTGGTAAAGAAAGTGACTTTTATAGAAATAAAAGAGACTTCCTTTTGGGTCAAGTGCTCTGGAAACGAATTATTTTGAGATGAAAGCCTTTTTACTCGGGTAATACAGATTCACATTGCCTAAAGGGAAGTCTGCCTTGTGCTGGGGTGTTTGTCCCTCTGGGGGCATTGCGATTGCTTTTGAAGATGAATTTTCAACATACAAAAGAAAAGAAGAAACCTGAGAGAAAGAAAGGGCTTTAAAAAATATCAGGGATTCTTGTGGTCTGTTTTAATTTGTCAGCATGTCTCTCTTGCTTGTAACACCCCTGTCAGGTGCAGGGCTTTTCCTCCTCTTCCCTTCATGACTTGCTCATTTCCTCTGGCATCTTCATCAATCCCAGTCTCTGGATTTTTATTTTTTTTTTCCCCTTTTTTCCTTTCTAGGCCAACCTTTTTGCACCCAGGGCTGCTTGACAGAGCAGCAGCAGCTCCTGTGTGCTGCACTGGTTGGGGATCACCTTGTGAGGTGGGCTGGGAGAGATGGCTGAGCCTCCTGAGGGTCTCAGCTAGCAGGGGGCAAGGATAGACCAGCCCTTGGCCTCTAACAACAGCAGCAATGTGTGTGCTGGAAATAAGCCTCCAAATACACAGTCCTGCTCTGGCTGGCCCCCATGTATCCAAGAGCCAGAGGGTTACCATTCCTATTGTAGCTGGTGTGAAGAGATGTGCCTCCCGCGCAGCCCCTTCAGATGCAGTGGGATGTGTCAGTTTGTCAGGCTTCTTGGCATAGTACCCCTTGGTGCTGTGCTCAGGTGCTCCCCAACCTGGGCATAACCAGCCGAGAGGTCACTTGCTGTGACCAAGCTGTACCCGCAGGGCAGAGGCAGAACAGTGAGGTAAAGCCCTCTCTGAAAGAGGTATGGAATGGCCCTTTTCCTGACAGTTTATCACCTGAGGGATCTCTTCTGAAAACATGTCATGCCCCATGGACTCAAGGTCCCCAGAGCCCGTTCTGGCTTTGGTAAGACTATGGGAAGCATCCAAGTGTCTCGCTTCTCTGCTTTTTGCTGTTTTCTCCTTCCCTGCCCTGGAGGGATGAGGTGTACACAGGGTTCTTCTCTGCTGCTGCTTAGTGTGAAATGCTGTAAAACCCAAGCGTTGATTTCTCAATAAAAGGTGTCTGTTTGCTCCTTGGTCTGAGGCTTTAATGCCTGCAAATTCATCTTTTACTCCCCAACGGTTTGCTTTAAGATTTTTAAATCAACTGTTGTGCTTCAGAGCTTTGGGAAGAGAATGGGTTCAGTCAAGCCGATGTTGCTTGTGCTGGCTCGCTGGTGGGTTTTGAATCAGACAGAGACCAGACAGAGCCCATGGGGGCTCTCAAGTCTCAGGCAAGACCTTTGCCTGTGTCTAGCTGTGGTATAGGACAGCATTGGTCTACTTGGCTTTGAGAAGCTGCAGGTTCCATATTGGGACAGGAGGAAGACCTGGTTCAGCACATCTGTGGTCCTCAGGCTTTCTGGATTGTAGGCTGAGTTGTAGTATGTCCCGTCAAAAGATGCCAGAAAAAACTGAAGATTTCTTTCTTTCTTTCTTTTTTAAGAAAAGTAACACTACATTCCCATCTGTGCTTCCCATATTTTCATAGCAATCACAGTGTTTGCTCCCTGTTTTCAAAGCATTGTACTCTGCTGTTCTTCAAGTGCTGTATAGCTGATGCAAGCCTTGTAGCTGAAGTGCAGCTGCTTCTGTGAAGGAACACAACAGCTTGAGGTAGAAAGGATTGCTGGTGCCCATGATTGCTCTCCTGCAGAGATTGCTGCTGGTGACCTGAGCTGGGAGACTTGCCCGCAGCTCCTTCCTTGGCCTCTGCCTGCTTCATCATCTCGGGTCAATTGCTGCCACTGTTTAACTTCAACTTTCCCCTTGCTAAGGAAGGGTGGATGACATGGAAAGCCCTTTCCAAAGACCAGCGGTAGCATTGCTTTGCAGTCCTGGGAGGTGAAGGTGGAGTGAAGGGGAGGGCTGGTGAAATGCAGGTGATTCCTGGTGCTAATTGTATGCAGCAGATTTATCTGGAGGGAGCTGAAGGAAGCATATCAAGGATGTCTCAGCTATTCAAGTGAGAAATCAAATTAAACTTTGCATCAAATAGTGGAGCTGCTCTGTGCTAGGAGTTATGTCAAATTCATTAAAGGTTTCTACATGCCAGCCCCCCAGGATCTAGTGGAGGAAAAAAACAGTGCTCTGTGTCAGGGGGCTGTGTTTGCCTGCTTGCCTGGGTGTGTTAATGATGTGGGCAGAGGAGGAGGGGATTACTGCTTGAGCCTTCAAGATACCTGTGTGTGGAGCAGGGAGGAGGACACTGACTCCACAGCAGTGCTAATTCTGTGTGACACTGACAGCAAGCTGGGATGTGTGTCCATCAGCCTGCACTGGGGGATACTAAGTGAGGAATGGGGGCAAAAGCCCCAGCAAGCTGGAGGCGTGGAAGATGCTCTTGTCAGGGACAAAAGCCCCAGCAAGCTGGAGGCGTGGAAGATGCTCTTGTCAGGGACAAAAGCCCCAGTGAGCTGGAGGTGTGGGAAACACTCTTGTCCCAGTTGCATGTCTCCTGATTTCCTGTTAAAAATTGGGAACCCTAGGGTGTCTGGGAGATGGATGGGAGTAATCTGAAGGAGATCAAAATATCAGCATCACACAGAAGTATGTGTTCAGACTTGCTTCTCATTGGGCATGAGTCCACACTTGCTCCAAGCAAGGAAGAGATCTGGATGACATATTGCTCCCTCCATGGGGACAGATTGCTCGGAGGCTGGATGGAGCATAGACTTGGCATGAGAAAGCCTGCAGCCAGGAGGAAGCTGCTAGTATGGTAGCAGGGGAGTCGTCTGCTGGGCATCTGTGATGCCACAGGAGTTTGGCTGCAAAATTATTTCCCCACACAGCACACCAGAGGCTCTGAGGGTTCCCAGGTGACCAAAGCATGTCCATACCTTCTTCTCACTAGTGGTGGGGTATTCCAGAGAGCTGGCAGCCATCGGGAGGAGGAGAGGAACACTAAGCTTCATCCACTGCAAATGCTGAATGCCAAAGTTTTATCTGCCTCATGTGCTAAGGCCCAGGCTTGACCAATGCTGTCTGATTCGATTTTTTTTTTCATCCCTGATGCATGTTGTGCATTGACTTAGAAGCACTCAAGGGCTAACTTGATATTTAAACGTCATTTGCAATACTGCTGCTCTGCTGGCAGGAAAAATTAGTCTCACCCTGGGATGTACATATCCTAGTGTTGGAGCAGGGCAACCGGGTAACAGGCAGGGGTGAGTCTCCTCAGGTGTCCTGCCTACTACTAGGTCTGGATTAGGGCTCTCCAGCCAAGAAAATGTCTTTCCTCCCTTCTTTTCTCTTGACTTGTAAGAATTTTTAGGAATTTAAAATGCTAAACCTCAATTAGGCAACACTTATTAATTTCTGAGATGTAATTTATTTACAAAGTGTTCCCATTCACAGCAGCAAGTGCTGTTAATTGCTGTAGTTTGCTTTCCAGCCTAGGATTTGAGAGACTTGAAAAGCCTATGAATGTGGCTGCCAGGCAGGCAGTGCTGGCTCTGGGTGGATCCTGCCACCCAGAGATACAAGGATTTCATCGAGGAGCTGCTTCTGACCCAGGCACCCTAGTTTTTGCTCAAAGCAGTCCCTGTCCTAGGGCATGGGAACAGGCCAAGGAGCAGGAATGCCTGTCCTCTCTTCATGGCTGTATTAACCCAACCATCTTGCAGTGCCTTTTGCTGTCTCTGCTCTTCAGCTTGGTTTGTTTGGCCCCATGATATGGGTATCCTCATCCTGCTCCAACGTTGCTGCAAGGCTGAACAAGCTGCCTCTCTGTGTAGATCTGGAGGCAGAGCTGCAGAAAATCAATGGGACCAAGAGAAAATGAGGTACTACATGCTTGTCCTTCAAGCTGCCAGCACCAGGGATGGCATCTTTGCAGTGTGATGGCTCAAGGCTATTTTTTTGTCTTCTCTGTCTGGCATAGGTTGTTGCTCAGAGCTGCAGAGATGCTGTACTAAAACTTTGCTGACATGCAAAGCCCTGTGACTAATTCCTCCAAAGCAGGCTGTGCCATTTACCTGTGAGACACCAGCTCCTCCAGGATGAGGTGGGCTGTGGGGCAGAGACTGTAGGACACTTGAAGAGTGTCCAGGCAGAGACAGCTGCAATCCCCCATCCTATTTTATCTCCATTTCTGAGAACCTGTGGCTGCTGGGGCTGGGTTGCAGCAAGGGGAGGGGAGCAGCCTCCTGTGTTTTGGGGATGGAGAAGCTCTCCCTTCTCCTGTCCATGAACTGGTGAACTGCATCTTGCTGTCTGGACCAGCAACATCTTTAGGAAAGTCTCCCAGATGGCTCTTTGGGGAAGGAAGTTGGGAGACTGATCAAAGTTCATCATCCAGTGTCAAACCACTGGCTTCACCTTGTTATACTTCCCAAGGACCATTTGAAAAGGCAAAATAGAGCTGCTCCCCTTCTCCTTGCACAGGGCTGGGGGACTTCTGGGGGTGCATGAGTTTGTGTAGGACCCATGATGAGGCCCTTGTTTTGGTTCGGCTCCAGAGGCACTGCTGTAACCCTGACGTTTCATGCAGACTTAGACAAATTATTGCAAAATAGCTCTGTCTTATCTTCTGGCAGGCTCCATCTCCCTGACTGCGTACCCAGCTCAGCCTGCTAATGAAATAATTGTTCTACACAATGGATTTAGCCATCAGCCATCATCTCTAGTTGAGCTTGATCTATAATGCCTGTTTGTAGGCATGGGAAGTGTTCAGTGCTCCCAGGAGCGGGTGGTGTGTGAAGTCTGGATTTATTAACCATCTGGCATGCTGCTGGGCCATTTGTTACTGAGGCTTTTGCAGGAAGAGACTCTGATGCTATAGTGAACTCCGTGCTGTAGGGAGAGTCAGGATAATTTCTAGAAGCTCATGGGGGAGAGTCCTGGCTTCTGAAGTGCCTAAAAACAGTGAGTTTGGACCACTGTGCACCTGCTGTGGTGTTCCTCTTGAACATCCTGGTCCAGGTCTCCATGGAGAAGCTTGACCTGCTTCTTCCTAGGCTGAGTGTGCCAGGATGCTGCTGAAGGGGCTTCTGGTTTTGTTTCTTAAGCGTGACCTCTTCCTCAAGTATTTGGTGATGTCTTGCGATGTGGTGAGCAGGGGCTGTAGGAAATGTGCCTTTTCTTTCCATGGCTGACCTGTGGAACAGGAATCTGGCCCTGGAGCATCGCCTGGCCTTTGCAGGGCTTGCGTTTAGATGTTGAGCTGGGCAGCTCCAGAAAATGAAATGCAAATGAAATGGAAAGCTGAAGTGTGAAGGGGCTGCAGATGACTTCTCTGCTGAACTCTGCTGTCTGGAGGAGAATTGTATTCTGGCTGTTACTTGTGTTGTTCTTCCCTGGTTAGCCTGGGCAATGCACCGGCAAGATAAAAGAAGGCAATTTCCTTGGCTCGTGCTGAGATCTTATTATGCTTTTCCATGTAGTGAAAGGGGAGGAGGGAACAGCCCAAGCCTTCAGGAGCTGAGGAGCTGCAGAGTTGTACAGCACAATAACCCTGCCAGCCCTCAGGGGCACTCCTATGCTCTCCTGTGAAATGGTGGCAGTGGGCAGTGGTGAAGGTGGCTGGTCCTATGGGCCAAGGGGTGACAGGGGTGTCTGTACTCCCAAGCTCCAAGGTTGTTTGCAGAGGGCCTTGGAGATGGCTGGATAATGTCTTTATTGTTTCTCAGGTAGGGACCTGCCCAGCACTCCCTCTCCACCATCTCCGTTCTGCAGGAACGCACAGTCCCAGCCTCGCACGATCCCACAGCTTTCAGCCAAGTTATGTCCTGACCGCAGTCCCTGTCACATCTCCCAGGCCTGAGAACTGCCTTCAGGCTGTAAGATCCTTTGAAATCACCCAGGAGTAAAGTGCACATAACCTCAGTCTGGAGTTGGTTTCTTGGCTGGGGCTGAAGGTCGTGCTGCCTGTTCAAGTGAGGGGACATTTCCCTGGCAAAAAGCTGATCAGAGACCACCGCTTTGCTGCTTCTTAACACAGTGGTAGGGAGCCCAGCTTTAAATATGGGTAGCTAATGAAAAAGCTCCTCTGAAGACTGTTGTACTTTGCAGGAATAAGTGCCTGCGCTGCTAGGGTTGCTTTTAAAACCTCTAACCGCTTTGTTCTTCAGCAGCTTAAGCTATGTGCATAATAAACCCCTGAAACAGAGTCAGGCTCTTATGTTAGCAAGAAAGTGCGAGGTTGGAATAAACTGAAATGAGAGGAGCAAGGGGGCTGGTTCCTAACAGTGCTGAGCCATCCCCCACATCACGGTGGGACTCCTTCCCTGGGGGAACTGGGCTGGCAGGAGGTCTGGGCTTAGCTAATGAGTGAGGTCTGGGCATGTGATTAGTGTTTTACAGCCACCTCCCCATGGCCTTATTACGGGGTTAGTCATTGTGAATGTCAGTCTGATCAGAAATGATTATGACTGCCCAGAAATTGTTAGTGCTTGCCATCCCACAAGTACAAGTCCATCGCTGCTTCTTTTCTGCTGTTGGACATATGGGTGCATGGGGAAGCAAATTTCATGTATAGGGATGATCCCTGTAGAGCTCACTGAGGTGTGCAGGCCTGGGTTTTAAGCCCATGCCTGTACTGTGCTGGCTAATGGCCCCGCTTCATTGCGAGGAAACGAGCAGAGTCGCTGGTGCATGGACACTGGTGGGAAGCCACAGAGGCAAGGGTTGCCCAGGTCAGGGTTGCCCAGGTCAGGACCCATGTCATTGGTCCTGGCTAGCACGGGAAAGAGAGCAAACAATGCTCTGGCTGCTAGCCCATGTCAGCCTGTGAATGGGAACCTGGAAGTGGTTTCAGGAGGTGGCAGGGTCCCCCCCAGCACCCTGTGTTGACCTCAGGCACAGGGAGTAGCAGGAGACTCTGAGTGCTGGAGCTGCATCTCTGCCCTGAAGTACAGCGCTGTGTCCTGACAAACTGTCAGCCAGAAGGGAATATAAAAGGGAATACGAGGATGACCACCTTCTCCCTGTTTGCTGGGAAGGGTGTAAACTGTGTGCTGTGTAAAGGCAGTATGCAGATGGCTCCGCTGTCCGTCACATGGGCTCTGGTTGGGCTGCAGGTGGCCTGGCTGGGATCTGAAATGCCTTGGGAGATGCTGCTCCATTGTGTCCTGTCCTGCCAGGGCCCCAAGGTGAGACGCAAGTGCACGTGTCCAGTGGTACCTGCTTCTGCGGAGTCCCTGCCTTCTCCTTGTCCCCTGTCACAAAAAGCTGTGGATGAATGAAGCCAGCAAGGATGTTGCGAAGCCAAGAAACCTGCTGTGCTTTTAAGGAATGGCGCTATCCAGAAACTGCCTCATGCACTGGAGAAGCCTGGTTTTGTGACAGAAGCATGCTTTAGGTAAATTGCTTTGGTTGGCTTGTTAGATGTATAATTCATGTCCTTATGCATGTTAGGGCTGTATAAAGCCAGATCTGAATGGTTTATTCATCAGTGGCGCTTGGGTAACCTCGTGCCATGTCCTGTCCCTTCCCTTCCCGTGGCATGTCTCCACAGCAAGATGGAAGCAAGGTGGGGGGGTGCATGTTAGCTTTGCTGTCTCGCCAGTTCTGGTGCCCATCTCGCTCCGCATTGCGCTGGGAGATCAGAAGAGATGCGAGGCTAGAGATGTGTGTGCTCCCCCACCAGACACAGGGAGATGTCCCTGGCCCCCAAGCTCAGCCCTCAGCATCGCAGGGATGGCCAAGGCAGACCCTTCCCCAGGCACATCCCTGGCAGCAGCCAAGGCACAGCACTGAATATCACTCTCTTCTCTGCACTAATCCTATTCAGACCCTGCCCTCCACTTCTCCCTGGCGAGGCTGCAGGCATGAGAGACCGGCTGCTTCGTTTAGGGCTGAATAGATTAGCTCTCACCCTCGGGAGCAGCTCGCTCAGCTTGCACTCGAGATAAGCAAGGCTGTGTCCTCCTGGCTGTCGGACTCCTTGGCAGCTGGCGGAGCTGTGATTACCCTCAATTTATGCAGGCTGTTAAACAAACACCTGCAAGGTTCAGGGACAGAGAAGCCAAGTCATTTTTGCAAGCAAATAGTCATGTTGCATTAAACAGAGAACACTGTCTTTTTTTTTGTGGTGCCTCTTAGAGCTCCAAGACATCTCTAGTTCCTGTGACATGTGTAGGGGTACGAGCCAGAGAGATTGCTGTGAGCAGCAGTGACTCTAATATTGTGTGATATTCATGCCGCACTGGGCTGATTGCTGAGGGCACAAGCACGGTTGTGACTTCTGGGGTTTCTGCTATAGCTGACAATTTCTAAACTTGTTCTGCTCTTATTGCTTTCTCTGCTGTTTGCAATTCTCTGTAGCTCACCCCTAATCTCCTGCAATAGACCTGCCGTTATTGCCAGCGGTATGATGGGTAGCGTCGTGGGGACACCATGATGTTGAGATGTATCAGAGTGTTAATAAAAGGGCTTAATGCAGAGAAAAGGAAATCCTGTTCCTCCAGAGACTTCACCGAAGAATCTCATCTAATTAACCTCGGAGGTGATCAGTTACAGCGGTGTTGTGTGCCAGCAAAGAGCCCAAAAATAGTCTCCATTCAAACACAGCTTGAAGGCAGGTGGCTTTTGCCCTTGGAAAGCCTGACCAGAGCTGCAGCTGAGAAGGGCTAGAGCAGATCAAGGCTGAAGTACCATTACCCATCCAGAATTTTGACTCAAATTGCAGCGACATTGTTGCATATGGATGCATATGTTTTCTCCCAGTGGGATAGTGGGATCCCCAAGTCCTGGACCAGACTGAAGGGGTTGGTCTGTGAATGGCAGTACCTTGGCAGTGGACCTGCTTCGTCTGCTGCCCTGCAGGGTGGTGTACGCTTGTGCGTGGGAGGTGAATTAATTTCTTCCTCCCTGCGCATTTACTTCCAGTCCTAAGGGAATTCTTTCAGTGAAAGCTTTTGCTTGCTTCTTCACAGGTAACTGGAGAAACCCCATCCTCGCAGATAGAGGATGTGTCAGTGTTACTGTTGCCCACCACTGTAATGTGTCCCCTTCCTTGTGGCCATGTGAAGGTGAGATCTGCCGTGACCAAGCAACTTGCTGGTCTCTCCTCCATCCTCTACTCTTGTCTCCACCATGCCCCAGGATGTTCTTTCTACCCTATATTTTTGCAATCGGTTTGCCAAGTCCTTTTCATATAGGGGAGAAAAAAAGAAAGTAGCTCCGCAATCTGCTGCAGATACAAGCAACTGGCAGCAGAACTCAAGCCTTTCGCTCCATGGCCCCTTGAGCAAATAAAGTGGCAGAGTGGAGGCCGATGCCTGTCCTCCCCGCTTACCATCTCCTCTGGGAAAACAGGACTGCTGCTCGGGCAGCCAAGGGGGGTAGAAGGAGGAGTCCTATGGGGCGAATTTTGGGTTTAGAGAGTTGCTGTCCACTTAAATTGCCTAAATTGAGTATTTCCTCCCTCATTTTTTTCCTAAGGCACTGAGCTTTCCCTTGGCCTCGAGGGAAATGTGCTGGTGTTGGATCCGTTTCTCTCCCAAAGTCTCACAGCAATCCTGCCTATAATTTGGGGTCTTGTATGTAACTAAAAATAGCTGCAGTGTTTGTAGGTCTGCAGTAAGCTGTTCACTGCTTTTATTGTGCTTGCATTTAGGTTGCTTTGTAGATGCATATTTTTCTAAAATTCCTGGTCCCGGCTCCCTCTCAGCAGTATTTCTGATGCTGTTCCTGCGCACAGTCCCTCCTTCCCTGTTGTCTCTCCCTCCTGGGAATAGTGAACAAACCTACAGTGCCTTGCCTTTCCCTTCCCTGCTCAGCTTCATGGCTGGGCTCTATTCCCATTCCAGCTGTTGGAGTATGCCGCATCTCAGTCCTGCTGCCGCTTTAGTCTCCAGTTAATTACCTCTTCCTTGTTGTGGGCTTTGCTAAGCTGGTTGGAAGTGTTATACTTCTTGTACCCTGTGGTAGATCCTAGCACAGTCCTTGGGACTATTAAATGAACCAAGTTCTTTATTAACCATTATCTACAAAGGAGATGGATCAGTGACCAGTCTTCTGGCTCCAAGTACCTGTCCCACGTTGGCAAAGCTTCCTCAAAAGGTTTCTTTCCTGAACCCACTGCTTCTCAGATGTATCCAAGCACCCCAGCTTCTCTGGACACATGGTCTCTACCCTCCTTGGGGTTTGTGTGAGGAGCTCATGGCAGGATGGATCAGGAAGGTCCGGATGGATCCTCTTGCAGATGATTTGTGTTGTATCCTAGGTGTGGCAGGTCTTCCCCCAGCTGTCAGGGCACATGCCTGCAGGTCAGGGCTTTCAGCTGTGATTTTTTTTTTTTTCCATGTCCTTATCTTATTCTCATAATGATGCTTCCTTGTGTTTCACAAGAAGTCCAAAGCATGTGCCATAGTCCTATGGAAAGAGGGAAGAGGTGAAGGACGCACACTGATCCTCAGTTCTGCTGCTTCTGTGAAGTTGCCCTTTGCTGGTGTGAAATCCTCTCCCGGCTGGGCTGTGAAGGTGCAGGGTGGAGGGGAGCCTGGATATTACTGGTATAGATGCATGTTGTGCTGCTCCATCTTCTTACCATGCAGGTAGGGAGCCTGGCTCTGCTCTGCACACTCTCCCACTGGGAGCAGATCCCCGTAGCAGTGGTGGCGAGGTTTGGCATGGCAGCAGCTTGGATGGAAGTGGGGTTTGGGTGAGTTGTTGGGGAGGATAGGATCTCTCAGCCATCAGTTAGTAAGGTTGAGGGTGCTGGAGCAAATTGCTGTGCACGTGCATCTCCAACTTCACTTATGGTGCAGTGAGGAACAAAGTTGCTTGTGTTTACTAGCACATGAAGAAAAGATCTAGTTGTACACCACATCTGAACCAAATACAGCAGTGAGCCTGGGATCAGCGGGTGGATGTACCCAAAGAGGGCAGTGCCGTGCCACATTCCTCCCCAGCCTTTCTCACTTTCCAGAAAGTGACTTCCCCAGCCCTGGCTGCTGTCTGGGAGCAGGGCTCTCTCCTCTGCAGAGCTCAATGGAAATGCCGAACCTCAAGGATTTCTTGAAGGAAAATTATATGCCTTATCATGAGCCAAGATTTTTTTTTCCCTGAGGTGTGACAATTACTTTAAAACGGAAACCCTTACCAATAGCTGTCACTAAAATGCCTGTTCTGCCTTCTGACAACCTGTTCTGCCTTCTGACAACCTGTTCTTCTCACTAGCCTAGGCAAAAGTACGCATCAGCCCAATGCTAAATCAGATCCTGTTTACATTTCTTTCTCTTCTTGATGCCTTGACTCCTAACCTGCAATGAAGGCTGCAGGCTTGTTCTTCTGCTGGAGGGTCCCATGAGCTCCACCAGAGTTGTTGGTCCCCACTTGTGTCCCCAGCAGTTTCCCTTTTGCACCCACCCTAATGTGGTTTCTGCAGGGACATACTTCTGGTTTAGATCTTGCTTGTTGAGGGAGAAAACTGGGGAGAAATAGCTATTTATCGGTCTGCATGCTGCTGTGAGAACAGGGGCCAGACCCTGTCCCTCTTTGGGGAGGGTCATGTAGGCATCCCAGGGTGCTGGGAGCTGTATGTTAACGCAGTGTGCCGGCCCTTTGCGCTGGGGGAGGGAGGGCTTTGCTGGCTGTCTGCGCTGCCTTCCCCTGCGGTTCCCCCTCCAGGCAGGGGAATTGGCCTTTCACTGCAGCAAAACGGCAGTACCCTTGAGATGCACGGCCCTGGGCCCCCTCACTGCCCCGCTGATGCTGCGATGGAAGGGATGCTGGCACAACCCTGGCCCCATAGGCAGTGCTGGTGCAGCTGCCTCCAGATTGAGCCCACGGTGTTTGGGAGGGTGAGTGAACAGGGAGTGATGGGGAGAGGCCAGCTGCCCCTGCTTTGCCTTGGGATCCATATGTGGTTTGCTCCAGAGAGCAGGATCCAGCCTCATGCCTGCTGATGGCTTGGAAAGCCTGTTCTGCAGAGAGCTGTCAGGGAAGGGAACGGGCGTTCCTAGGCTGCTGCTCTGCTCTGTAGGAGGAAAGACTTCAAACAGCAATTAGCTAACGTTGCCATTTCCAGAGAAACAGCTCTTGCCGCGCTGGACAATGGGCTGCAGGAGGCAAACAGGTTAAAAACTAATTCTGGTAAGATATATTTAGGTGGGCTTTTTTCCTTCAAAGGAAGGTAGGTTAAAAAGGCTCTGACTCCTTTAAATAGACTTCTCTTTCCTTAACCAGTTAGGAGCTCCATTAGGAGCACGGGCTGTTCCTTTCCACCCAGCCAGGATGGCTGTCCTGGTGCTTGTGACACAGGCTGAACACAGCTGAGATTCCTTCCAGGGGCACCTGGGGTATCTGGAAACCTGCCTTCATGTTAGTAGCAGAGGGGCCGAAATAAAACGGTCTGTTTTCCCTTGACAGCTATCAAAAGAAAGAAGCTATCTGCTGCTGTTTGCCGGTTATATTATTTATTCTATTAGCTGAAGCATAGCAGCGTAGAAGATAATTTAGTGTGGGTTAATGCAGCACAATGCAGAACTCATTACCAGGCCAGAACTGTGTTCTCCTGCCACCCTGCGCCTGCTGCAACCCCTAGCTGCCTGACGGTCCCTGGTCCCCTCTTATGGCACAGGCTGGGGCAGCGGGGCAGCTGTGGACCTGCAGGGAGGAACCGATGGCAGTAAGCCACAGCTGACAGCGGCGATCGGCTGTGGCTGTGTGGGAATGAGCGTGGAGCTCATTTCCCAGCACCTGCTGCCAAGGTTGCCTCCACCATTGCCTCCTGCTGCCTTTGGTGGCTTTCAGCGCCGATGTGAGCGAGCGCTGCTGATGCTGCCGTTCTGGAGCCAAAGCTCTTGCTTAATGTGGAAAGGCAGGAGCATCTGTCCCCCACCACTTCCCTATTAGCGCGCTGCTATGAAGGCAAAAAGCCATCTGCCTGCAGAGGTTCAGTTCCACAGTTGGTCATATTTGCTGACCTGAGAAGAGAAATCTTTGCTATGGGAAGGCAGGCAGGGGGGCGTGTGATGAGATATACAACCTTGCCCTCTGAATTCACTGAAATATGGATCTTCCGTATGTTGCTTTCCTGTTGACCATGAGACCAGACCCACAGCTCTACACAAGATAGCACATCTCCTGACGTGCCCTTCTTGCAGCTGCTGAAGGAGGCTCAACATGGGGTGACGGTCCTGTGCTGCTCCTGCCTGGGTGTCTCCTCTTCCTCATAAGGTAAGTGTTGCTAGATGGGGTCTTGCCTTCAGGATGGGCCTCTAGTGCCAGGTTTGCACTGATCTTGCTAAGCACGTTGACTCCTGAGGATGTTTGCATAACACAGCTAGTTCAATAACACTTTTATGGAGATGGTCATTTATTACAAGCCAGCATTTGTAGAGCTACCCCATACAAACAATTAGCTGGCTTGCTGGCGCTTGCCATGGGACCTGTCTGGGGAACCCCAGACCTGCTGGGTGCTGAGAGGTACCTGTGGCTCAATGGTCTACTCAACTTGCTGTGGTGACAGCCTGACCCAGCCCCCATGGAGCAGCCCCAGCCATTTGGTATGCCTCTTTCCATTATTTCATCTAAATTCTGTTACCTTTTATTGTCAAAACTTTGTCACATATCTGGTGATATTAAGTCCAAAAGCATCATGTTCTGGATGTTTATAAATTGTAAGGGAAACAGATTTCTTCCTTAATCCCCTGAGCTTTTTTCATTCCTTTATTATGTTAGTTAATATATTGTTTAAGCTATATGTCAGCTCTTGTCTTGCTTACTACATATGAGGCTGACTTGTCAGCACTTTCTCCTCCTTCCTTTTCCCATCAACATCTGCAAGCTTGGGTAGAACTGCTACAAGTTACTTCTGCAGCAGCACTTTGATTACCTTTGTCAATGTGGACTGACCGATACAGCAGTTCAATGAGTATGTTGCTCTTGACAAGCGTTATTTGCCCTGGATAAATCAGGTAGCATATCTTTAGTTGCAGGTAATAGGCGGTAATGTCCTCCTCCTTCATCATCTGAAGGTTTCCATGTCTCTGTTTCATCCAAAGAGCCTTCCTTGCCTCCATCGCAGTGGGATGCCCAAACTAACTCTGGGTGAGGAATTATGGAGTCCAGAAGCAGCAGGGCTGCTTTAAATGAGGCTCTTGCCCTCTGTAATCATGCGGTCTTGAGAAGTACAAGATATTATCTCAAGCTGCAGGGCTTCTTCTCAAGATAGGTTGGTCAACATTGGCCTTACTATCTAGGAGTTGTCCTGACAGTGTACATCACTGAGGCTGTCGCCCTCAGTGGGTGAACACAGAGACACCAACCAATAACACTTTGCTGGCTGGTTTGATGCATTATACTTTTCCAGATGTGTGTTTGCCCCCCATGTTGGATGCTTTCTTGCCCTGCTGGAGCAGGGGCTGGGCTGGGCAGGCTGTGATCCCTAGCATGGTGTGCAGGGGAGCATGGTGCTCACAGGGTGCTGTTTACAGAGGGTGAGAGGAACTGACAGAAGCTTTTTCACATCCGCTGCTTTGGTGCATCTGGGCCTGCCTCCCCACACCTACTCATTTTCCCCAAATATTGCTGCTCTCGATTAACTCTTAGCAGCTGTGTCTGTCCCCCTCTTTCTGAAGTGACGTGCAGCTCTGAGCTCCCCTGCAGGGATGTGATGGTCCTTCTACTGATGTTCATGTTGGCTCCCTGCTGTGGTGCTTGGCTTGTTCTCCCATCTCTGGTGCTAAAAGCTCAGCAGTCCTTCCCCCATGCTCTGTTAGCCTGCACACCCTTGTTCCCAAATGCTGCTGGAAAACTTCCCTTTTGGAGCAGATCCCACCCATGGGTGAGATGCTGTCACGCTCTGCCCACATGCCTGGTTGTGGGGGCTTGATTTGTTTGCTCCCCTTCCCCCAGAGCAGTGGAGAGGGCAGAGCTTGTTGCCAGCAGGCAGAGGGACCTCCTTCCCGCTGCCAGCACAGCTGTGCAAGGGAGGATGACGAGGGAAGATGACGAGGCTCCTTTTGTTCCTGGCTGGGTGGGAGGTGGCACCGAGGCCCCTGGTCCCCCTGTGACTCAGGCGAAGGCTGCTTTGTGCCATGAGCTGGCAGGCTGTTTCCAGGCTTTTTTGGAGGGGACATGGTGGGGACCTGGAGGCTGCATCCTCTTTTGCTCTCCAGAAGGGCTTGGAGCAGGCTCCTGCACACCTGCCCTCCGTTTTGAAGGGTGGGGAGAATTTATTGCTGTTATTCATGTGGCTTTTACAATGTTTAATCTGACAAGAGTGTCATAACTGCTTGGAATGTTGTTTGCACCTATCCCTGCCCCATGAGCCTTGGTGAGGCCCTAGCTGCCCTCCAAAACCCTTTTGCCAAATCGCTGCCAGGTCAAAGCAAGCTTTGCCCAGCAGAAAGGAGCCTGTGGCACTGGGTCCTCTCCCCTTGGCTCTTCTTGGCCATGACTGGCACAAATGGTGTTTGTTGGCAGGTATCCCTCCCTGCACTGCTGCCTGCCTCGTGCTTGTTCCCAAGAGGAATGAGCTGCACATGATGGCTTCCAAGATAAATTGGGCTCCCAAGTGTCAGGACATGCTTCCTGGACAGAAGGAAAGGAGCTGGAAATCTGAGCTTCACCTGTGTGCAAGTTGGTCCAGGCTTTGCCAGGGCAAGACCGGGCTCCATGCAGATGCTTATCAGCTGGCTGTGGTGCCCACTTCCCTCTTCTGTGGCTGGAGCTGGAGCAGAGACATGGGAACAAACCTTGGCAAACTAACCATGCCATCTCTGGGGAAACAGCATGGGGTGGAAAAACTCTTGGGCATGGTTCTCCAGCTGTACCCGCTGGGCTGACAGCCCTTCAAGAGGAGGTGGGACTGACTGAGCCAGTCTGGAGGACTGGGAGGTGGTACTGTGGCAGGGGAGATACTGGCTGTCCCTGTCCTCCATGTCCCTGAATGAATGTGGGACCAGCAGGTTTAAAACCCAGCTGTGGCCCCTCATGTGCTCCCAGGATCCCGGGCAGCAGCAGGGATGGGCTCTGCTGCCTCCATTAGCAGTCAGATTGGCTCAAGCTGCCGCAGGTTTAGCCTTCAGCAGTAATGCTGGCCAGCCCTGAGGGGACGACGTGAGCCCCCTTGCCGCTTTGGCTGAGCCATCTCCACCCTTTGCTGGTCTGCCATGGCAGCACATCCTCCTGGCCGTATGCTCCGGCTGCTCTGCCGGGGCCCCAGCTGCATGGGGGGCAGCCTCCCCTCGCTCCATGCCCATCCTGCCTTGCAGGAGAGCCCAGCCTGGCTGCCCTGCTCATTTGATTTGTTGTGGTTCTTGTTACAGTCGAGGATAAAGTCGCAGATATTTCTGTGCAGTGATAGGATCTTGCCAACCAGCTCTCCTTTAATAAGATCCCAGGCATTCGAAGTGCCCGATTACCTTATCTCCCCTCTGCAGATGTACGTTACCCCCCCCCACCCCCCGCCAGACTGGGACGAAGCAGCCAAAACGCAGCCCAGTCACTAGTAAATGCTACAACCCCTTCTCTAGCCCATAAATAAAAGGGGAGTGAGTTTGGATGCTAAAGCAAGGCATGAACACAGCATCGCCCACGCTTCCGCAGCTCTCGGGGCCTCCTGAAAGCTGTCTATTGCAAAGGGGAACATCCATAGCCAGAGAAGTGAGTGCCAGCGCATGTATCCAGAGTGGCTGCTGTGGGCAGAACATGTGGAAAAATAAGTGGAAAGTGGACGGGGAAGCTGGGAATCAACAGCGCTTCAACCAGTACAGAGCCTGGAAAATGCAGAAATTGTGAAGGGAAGATGTGATGAGAAACTTCAGAGGAACTTCTAGCAGTGAGGAAGAGGAACTGATTGTTAGCATATGAAAACAAAAAAGAAGAAAAGAAAAAAGCTCTTCGGAATGCTACTGGAATTGGAAAAGCAAAGCGTGTGTTGTTGCTATCTGTGGAGAAGGGATGATGCCTTCAGCCCACGTGACAGTGAATGTGTGTGAATCTGTCTCTGTTGATGCCATGGCTAAAGGCCATCAGCAGCGTTTGGGAAGTGCACGTGGCTCAGGGCAGGCAGGTTCCCTTGGCTCCTTCCCTGGGGCTGGAGAGGAGCAAGGAGCAGCTCTCTGGATCACACACTGCTTCGGCATGAACGCTGAGGGGTACAGGAGGCGAGCTACTCTCTAGGCTGGGCTTTTGTGGGAAATGGTCGATGAAGGTTTTGCAGGAGGCTATGTAATGATTGTCTTTACAGAAACGTGTCTTATTAAAGCACAGAGCCAGCTTAGCTTGCAGCCAGGTCAGCTGTATTGCAGATGATATTGCTGCTGTTTAGAAATATATACTTTTCTTTGGTCGGAAGGTCTTTGACTCTGCCTCGTTGTACCCTGGTACAGAAACAGGCCTGGGTCGCAGCTCTGTGTTTCCCCATGGGGCATCTCTGGTCCCTAGGCCAGGCTGAGCTGCCGTACCAACATCTGCCTGGCTTGCAAAGCCATTTTCGGTCTGCCCGCTGATGGTTAGGCAGTGCCACCACATCTCTCTGGACCGGAGGAGCCCCTTGTCCACAGCAGCCCTGGCAGGCTGCCTGCAGCGCTAGGGTTCTTTGAGATCCCTCAGTGCGATGCAGATGAACCCACACCTAATTGCTTTTAAAATTCCATGTTGCTATGACGACTCACCAAGCGTGATGCACTCGAGTGCTGTCTCTCCACTCCCAGGTCCTGCATTTCCACCAGAAAGCTGTGTGTGTACCTTTGTATGTACTTGTGCTTTATTCTAGCTTTCAAAGGTGGTTTATAATCCCCTTGGAGCATGAGCAGAATCTCTCCTGAGCTGGTGAAGGGTTTACTTAAAGGTCTCATAATAAGGTTAAGGAGAGGCCAACAGACTCTCACCCTGCTGCTGAGCGCTTCCATAGCTAAATTTAGCCCCTTGAGTCATTACTGAGTCAGCAAATCGGGGGCAGGAAATCTTGATTTCTCTTTTCTTCCTTTTTCAGCAGCCGTGCAACCAAGGCAGGCTCCAGGTTGGCTTGGTTTCTGTCCTAATCCAGCACGTTACCTGCCCACAGTGCTTTCCCCTAGAGCTTCCTTGAGCCTGTACAGAAGAAGTAAGAGCTCCTTTCACTGACACCTGCCATGACAAGTGGCCTGTCTGCAGGCAAGCAGCATCGTTTCCNGGTCCATGATGCCTGGCTGAGGAGGTGGCGTGGATGCTGCACGTCCAAAGCCTCTGCAAGCCACCTCTGTGATAGCTCCTATCACAGATAGCTCCAGGATAGCCCTTCCTTTGGGCCCTGGTTCACCCCTCACTTCTGTTTTTAATGCAGACACCCCAAAAACTGGCAATAGAAGTGTCTTCCCAGCTGAGGGTGTGTGTTTCTGTCAACGGGATGAATACAAGCAAACCTGTGTGGAAGCAATGCTGACAGCATCTGTGCTAGGAACTGCTCCTGGCCTCTCTGCAGGAGAAGGGAGCACCACCAGGCTCTGCACAGGACCTGGCCCTTCCTCGAGGCAGAGGTACCCCTATTTTGCTTAAGAGTTGCTGGCAAGCCATGCTTCTTCCCGGCACCTGAGGTAAATCAGTGGTTTGTTGGACAGCAAAGGGCACAGCGAGCGATGGATGTTCCTTGCCCTGTTCTGGGTGTTTGCACAGTGACGATGGAATGCTGGACTGGGGGGCTGCCACTCTCACTGTCTTTTTTTTTTTTTT
>VZTL01072931.1:67526-86084 GCA_013400535.1 Scopus umbretta | reverse complement strand
TTCTATGATTCTATTCTATGACCACACAAGACTTGCTGCTGGGCACAGATCTGTTGGCACCCTGGACTCTCATGACTATCAGGAACAGGAAAACGCTCCTGTTCCGAACGGATCCCAGTGGGGTCTAAACTGGACTTGTAAATTGAATGGGTGTCCAGCAGAAAAGAGCAAGCCGTGCGTCACAAAACAGGAAAGGGGGCCAAATAAAACAACATAAATAGGGCTGCGTGAGCAGTTTTTCATCAGCACAAGGAGAGGCCCAAGTAAAAATTCCTGCAGCAAACCAAGACAAACCCTTCTTTCTCTTTCCTTCTCCTTTGCTAGTCTCTCTCTCTCTCAGAAAACGTAGCTCGTCCTCCTTATTTTATTTTTTACACACATGGGTGTGACTAACGTCTTGCCCAAGGGAATCTTTATTGGAAATACATGGTATTGGAATTTGTTTAAGATTTTTATCAATAGCACGTGTGTCCAGCCTCACATCCAGAAGCGAGGGGAAGGTCAAGGGGTCACAGATCAAACTCCCGAAAAACAAAAAAAGGAGGGGTGGGGGGAAGCTGCTATTGATCCCGTCTGCCGCCACAGCCGGTTCTCATTTAGCTGTAGAAGTTAAAGACATTAAAGGGCTGTGACGGAGAGGGGAATAAAAAGCCACAGCCAAATGGAAGGAAAGGTCACTGAGGACAAGCTGTGGGCAAGCAGGAGTGCTCCCGGAGGAAGAGGATGCACCTTTAACCCTCTGCGGATCACTCTCTCACAACACCACACTTATTATTAGTTTAACACCAGCAGGTGAGCCCTTTGCCAGGCCCGCTGGTGTTTTTGTGACCCAACCATTCTGGAGGGGAAACAGACCCTCCCAGGGTCCCTCTGCCTTTCGGGTCTGAGGTTCGGGTTCAGGATTACAATTCCAGCCTCACTTCAGCTTTCGCAGAACCACAGCCAGTTGACAGGCATTGGCTTAATGTTTTTAGTAGCAAAATCTCTGAGCGCGGACTCAGCCTTCACCTTATGGAGGGCAGGGGAGAAAGTGACACATATAGATCTGCATCACTAAGGGACAGCATTAAAATCCCAGCTTTCCTTTGGCTGAGCAGGATGAACATGTTGTAGGGCTTTTGGAGAAGCAAGAATTGGAGAGGGGAAAGGAGAGAGGTGTGGAAGTTGTCCTTCTTTTCTAATAGAAATGTTTTACCTAAAATATTTTAACTGGGACTTCTGAATTGGACTGCAAGGGTGGTGGGGAGGCTGTGTGGGGTAATCTCCACCTGTGTCTGGTGAGTAGATTCCCTTTTTCTCTCTAGATGGGCAGACTTCCATGGGAATCCCTTCCATTACAATATCCGTACCTTCTTATATCCCTCCCTCTCTTCTCCTGTTCCCCATGCAGGGGGAATACAATCAGCGCACTTACTTTGTCCGTACTGTCCATATTGGTAGCCAGCCACTGGGTCCACACTGTAACTGGTGGTGCTGTAGGTGGGAGGACAGTAGGACTGGGAAGTCGGGAGGCTGTCCACGGACTTGATGGAGTCGCTCCGCTGGCTGCAGCTGGCAGAGATGGAATTGGTGGTGTCCAAGCCACCGTGAAGGGGAGAGATGGAGAAGTCAGCCTGGGGTTGCGGAGGAACCCCACTGGGGTTGCTCAGGATGCTCATCACCTGGAGAAACACAGGAGACAGCACATCAATGTCTGGAAGAGAAAGGGTATGCGTGCAGCTGCCTCCATGCATATCAGAGAGAAACAGTCTACACAGAGTGGTGCTCTGTCAGTATAACATACAATACCAATATAGGTTTGGCCAGGCTGGAGAATGGAGGCCTGTTTCCACCAAATAACAACAGACAGACCCCACAGTTGCCTCCTCTGTGTCTAACGCTTTATTTGAAAGACCTTAATAGGGATAATTGAGAAGTTCCTTCACAGCACACTCAATCTTTGGTCTTTCTTTGCTGACCTGCCACCAACGTTAGCTGTGCTGTTCAGAATGAACACTGGAGAAGGGAATAAACCTGGGACAAGCCTGCTCGGCACGCACTGCCACGGACGAGCAGCCCCTCCCTTCCCACGCACAGCCCTCACAGAAGAGGAGACACACGAGACAGGGAGCAAAAATACGTATTTTCAAAAAGGGACGCTGAAGACAGCCCCTTTCTTTGGAAGTCTGAGTGGGACTTGGCTTGCAAAAGTCCCTAACCAAACCAGATGTAAACCCTTTCTGGCCTTGATGCAGATTCAGCTTTAGGGACTGAAATGTCAAAGTTCTCTTTAACCTCAAATATTGAAGGACAACGGGTCCTGGTTTGGCTCATTTCAGTGTAGTGCTTGGTTTGAAAATGTAATTAAATTTGCACACAAGCGATCTTCCTGCTTTGAGACCTGAAACAGATGAACTTACGATCTTTTTTTTTTTTTCTTCTTTTGCAGCAAAAATACCAGATTTGTTCCTGCGGGTGAGTTTGGGGTAAGCCGCTGCCTACAGGCCTTCACACAAGGACCCTGATCCTGCTAGCTCTTTAATGCAATTGCCTTCTGCAATCAGCAAAATTACCCCCAGGCTGCCAAGTTAAAAGTGTAAAGAGTTTGCAGAAGCGGGGCCGTGGCGAGGGAAGGAAGGGAACTCCTGATGCCTCTCGGTTGATCTCCGCAGCCGCCGCAGGCGTGCCTTTCTGTATTTGTGCCGGAGAAGGGCGGGGGGCGAGGGGACAGCCAGTCACCTCGGGGGGCCAGGCCAGCGCTCAGATGCCGAGCGGCTGAAAATCTCCGAATTTAGCATAACCTTATTGACATCAATTAAAGTGGCAAATTGGAAATATTTGGAGCCTGGCAAGTGGTAAAATGAGTCCTTTATCCCCCACCAGCGGCCTGGTGAGCTATTGTGCAGAGGGTACATTCTCTGGAAGGACACAAGAGGGGTTGTATGGAGCGGCGTCTCCCCTTCCTGCTCACCCCGACACCTTCCCCATCCCCTCCTCCCTCACCTTCCTGCCGGAGCGGGGGGCTTAGGCTGAATGACCGGCCAGGCGCTGGCCTTTGCTTTCTAAAGCTTCTCCTCCCCCCGGAAGGGCTCAGGAGTCCTGCAAAGACGCTTTCTCTTGATGTGATGCCACCTCCCGACTCAGCCGGCCTGAGATCCTTCCCAGGCATTTGTCTGGGAGGGGGATTCGGGAGCAGGGGTGGCTGGACCCCTGCGGGGGGGGGAGGCAGTGGGGAGGGACCGGGGAGGGGGTTAGTTAAAAGGTCTGGAAAATCAATCTAACCCCAGCCACTGGGTTTGTCTGCAGTGCGGTACAGAGACACAGGGACGAGCTTTGAACGAGCCAAGTAAAAGCAGCGCAGTGGTGGCAGCATGGAGCTCAGACAGGGTTCATTTATCCTCTCCTACGGCACTGAGTTTGGAGTTTGCTACTGGTCCCCAAAAGTTAAACTTAGCTTAGTAGTCTCTATGCTGCAGGGCAGATTGGCGCTCCAGACAGAGCCTAAATTACCTCCAGCTCTCCAGACCCTCCGGGCACAGCTTCTTAATCACAGTGATTAAGCCTCGAGGTATCTAAATGAAGTTGTTTAGCCATAACGCTGTGCAAAATGTGCCCGTGGAACTCCCTGCCCCGTGACAGCCCAAAGACTGAAAGCCAGGGGGATGAAGAAAGGAAATTGCACTTAAATATGCAAGGCAGAGTGGATTAATATGAGAAGAGGGCTGTCATGCTTTCCTGCGTGGATGCAACGTAAACCTCTCTGCCTCAAGGCTTATGCAGCGGGGAAATCATGGGAGTGCAGCCTGGAGGTAGGTTTTCCAGCTGCAAAGTTATTTGTAACCTTCCACTAAGCTGGGTCAGGAACTTTGATCTGGCTCAGCTACAAATCCTCGGTCTCTGTCCCCCGACCCCGCCGGCTGCAGACAGACCTCATAGCTTCAGCATCGCCTTAGCTGTAGGTGTTACACCCCGCACCCCTCTGCCCCGATGGCTGTCCAGGACACTCACATATACAGCAGCCACGAGACATTATTGGATTTCATTCTCAAGCAGAATCAGATGTTTAAAACAATAAACATCCTTCCTGCGTGCGTGAAAACACAGACGAATTATGAGTTATTTTTGGAAAGCTCCAGCTTGGGCAGCGCAAAGCCGGGCCGTTTCGCCTCTCCCTTCCTGAGCTGTCCAGGTCTGGCAGTGCTGCCGGACTGCGGATGTGCTGCCCGCACCGCCAAGCCCTGCAGGTGCAGAAAAGAAATCGTGCACCATAAAATGAAGGGCAACTGGAACCACTCATAGACCCTCCGGTGCTCTCCCTCCTGGCCATCTCCCCAAAAGAGTCAGCTGCTTTATATTACTTGGAGAAAATAAAAGGCTCTTAAAGCAAGCAGAAGTCATATTAACACTTCCGCTAAGGCCCTTTTAAAAAGAAAGGGGGATGTAAAGCAAAGTTGGTAAATGAAACCCAGACTCACACTCTTCAAATTCAGAGGAGCTGAGACCAGAGGAGACGCTTGTGCAAATCCTACTAAAGACAGTAATTGGCTTTAATCAGTCAGAATCAGGACTGATTTCTAATCCCAGCTCTGCCACTGACTCACAAGGGCTTGTGCACATCACTTAAGCTAGGACTCAACTCAACTAACCTTAGCCATCTTAAGTGATGTTTCTAGTCACTGTTAATCCTCTAGAATCCCTCTACAGAGAGACTGACATGTCTGAAGGACAATTCATCCCATCCTAAGACCCCTTTCTGAAAAAGACTGGCTGAATTTCCCTCTGGAAGTCTGTGGTGAAACATAAGGAAGCCAGTATTCCAGCACGATGATGCCAGGGTGGTGAACAGATATGTAACTGTATGGAGGGAGGTTGGAGAGGGGAGATGCTGGAAGGTGGCTACAAGATGCACATTCCTGCTGGATGCTCCCATGGAGGTAGGGTGGCTGAGTGCTGCTGCTGAGCCCTGACAGAGGCCGTGGGACTCAACGGAGCCAGGAGCCCCAAAGATCCCCATTCCCTCTTCAGCAACGCTGACCGTGGGAAGCGTCTGCCTTTTCCAGGCATGCTGAGGGCAATGTGGGGCTGTGCTCCCCTGAGACTCTGTCCACACAGGTTTATCAGGGGATGGCATCCGATCTCCCCCACCCCAGGACACAAAGGTGTTAAGAAATAACAAGAGTGAAATGGAGATTTCTATTCCCTCTTCGCTACGCAGCCACCCAGCACGGATAACCCTACATGAGCCCTCCAGCCTCGGCAGGCCTGCGTTACCTGACTTCTTGTTTCAGCTGGATAAACTCATTTTCCAGGCAACTTTTGAACTTAGGAAAGTCTGGGGCATCTGGAGAAATCTCCTCCTCAAGAATGCAAAGTCGTTTTACCTTTTCTTTTTGACCTTGCTTTCTTATAATTTATTACTTCTTGGTGCATTATCATCACTAACTAAAAATCAATACCCACTTCACATCTGTAAGGTTTTATCTGGAGGGAAATCTGCTACCTGTCCATCACAGTGATTGACAGCCTTCCCTTTCCCCTCCCTCTCATCAGTTGTCTCTTTCCCTTTCCCCATCTCCTTTCCCTTTGCTGCTGTCCCAAATCAGTCACAGGCATGGCGTGGGCTTGCACTTTGGGGTAAGTCAATAACAGCCACGGTGCTAGGAGCCTTCGGCCTTGTTTCTACCCTTTCCGGAGGTCATTTGTCATGGAAGAGAGGGGGTAGGGGTCTCGATGTGTCGGGGAGACCAAGGTTAACGCACAAAGACCCTCCTGGATGAAAGAGCCAGCCCCCCCCTCGCCTCCTGCTGCTGCCTCCCTCCCCACCCTCATCTCTGCAAACCACACCACCCCCCCCGCTCCCCCCCCGGGACGTTTCATCACTCTCTCCCATACTTTAAAAGAAGGGGAGTTAAAAAAATGTAATTAATTCCCTCCATTTCTGAGCTGGCCCTCAGGGCCTCTGGCCGTGGAAACTGTAGCAGGGGAAATGTGCACCCTTTATGATAAACGAATGTGGCTTTGGAAAGGGAAGTGCAATTAGGGCCTTCAATCTGTGCAATCAGGCCTTCAGATTTTAGGGTTGGGGGGGACAGTTGGGTGTGTTGGGGCAGCAGGAGGGGCTCCAGGGGCAGACAAGTGACAGGGAGAGATACTGCTTAGATGGAGAAGGGCGTGAGCGCATCAGGGAGGGTGGCAGATAAGTTTCATAACAAAACCTTGCGCTTGCAGACCGGACTGCTGCACCTCCCTGGTCTCTGCAGTCAAGAGCTCTGCGGGAAATACCAGGGCAGCCCAGGCCACGCCGGACAGGCTGTACATCCTCAGAGTCCCCACACCTCCTGCCCCGAGTTATCAGTTTGCTGTAGGCTCGCTAAGATACCCAGCCGATAGAGACATCGGGCCCTGGACACAGTGGGTTTCATACCCACACTCAGTGATGCTACACTGCCCCACGACCAGGAAGACACAGAAGGGTTGTAAGGAGATCAAACTGAAGGAAACAAAACGATGGGGAGGCAGGAGCCTGCGGACAGCATTTTCCAGAGCGACCCCCGATTCTGTGTTGTCCCCATTTCTGGACACGCAATTTGACACAGCGCAAAGCATCCAAAATCGGAGGCTGCCTTAGAAAAATGCTGCATTTAGAAACTGCTGAGCCTGGCTAAGTTCTGAATAAAGGGAAGACATAATGATCTGCAACTAGCTGAAGGGTGTTAAGTCCAGAGAAGCTGCCAGGTGGTCCCAAAGGAATGCAAACTGGGTACCAGGCAGAAACCGAAAAGGGAAAACCAGAGGAAGGGTTTCCTGGCAGTGGGTAGTATTTGTGAGGCTGTGGTGCTGCTTTCCTAGGAATGGGTAGAAATCCCCTCTCTTTGGGAAAGGCTGGAAATGCAATCAGTTGGAATATGTGATACTACATCAGGCAAAAAACACTAGGAAATTCTCTGTTGTGAAGAGTGTTTGTAGGCCGAAATCTCTCTTTGTTTCAGCTCCTATGGTGTTAATGTTTACACCTAACATTTACACCACTTCCTAGGGAATGGAAAGTCTGACTGGGCCTGACGGCCGTGCTGCATCTTACGGATTTACTAATGACATGGACCAAGCTAAAGATTTGCTCAGAGTTCCTCCATGAGGGCTTGGTCTCTGCCATTTGTGGTTGATTCAGCTTCTGCTCTGGGTAGGTCATGCCCTGTCCTCCAAGACTGTTGTTAGCTACTTGGTGGGGACCCAGCTTAACCTTTTCCATCTTTATTTTGCAGCCTGTTCAGTTAACCTTTTCCTTCTCTCTTGCAGAAGGCAACCCTTCCTCATATTAATGCTTTTTGATCTCTGGATTCATTTTCACTTGGTGGAAAGAGGAACAGTCGATTATTCTATACGTACATTAAACGGAAACAAATGAAGAGGTGACTGTAGGACTACTGAAAGCCAAAGAAAGAGTTGGGAGGAGATGAATACAGTTTCCCCAAAGATCTTCACTTGAAAGGAGGATAAATACATGCAAATATGCCCCTAGGTAGGACTAAAATGACTTGTGTAGCAATCACTAACACTGCACTCACAAAACCAAGCAATTAATTCTGAATATTTTCTAAATCACTAGACGCAGCTGAGTTGTATCCCAATATGCCAAACCAATCCAGTAAGTACACCCATTAAATTTGATTGTGCAATCAGGCCAAGGATCCAGACAGTGCTTCACACTTCTTGCACCTGGAAAATGTCTGTTCCAGGTAACTGCAGTCCTTTCCATCTAATGTCACTTCCAACTAAATTTTGGAGCCCGGGGAGCAAACTTCACATTAGCCTTCCTTAAGGGCAACTTCACTGACTTCAAGCACAGTCCTGATTCACGCTGGCATCGATGTGCAGGTGACTTAACTCTCTACTTCTATTTTGTTGGGGGTTAAAGTTTAAAAA
Source organism: Scopus umbretta (assembly GCA_013400535.1). Taxonomy (NCBI): domain Eukaryota; kingdom Metazoa; phylum Chordata; class Aves; order Pelecaniformes; family Scopidae; genus Scopus; species Scopus umbretta. The sequence goes on along the minus strand of VZTL01072931.1, from coordinate 78,182 downwards.
ACCTGATGCTCCACTGCCCTCGTTTTACCTCATCTAGCCAGGTATTTATAATCCATCCATCAGCATGTTACTAGTGCTAAAGAGAACAGTGTTATGAATATGAGCTAACACAATCTCACAAGTCCTTCCTGCTACAGAAGGACTCCAGGGCTGACGTGGCTGCTGCTGTATAGTGGTGACATCTCCTTTTCCTAACCTTCCCCACTCCATTGGAAAATGTGTGGAGGCCAGTGAAATGCCTTTCCCAAGGCCACACAAAGCGTGTCAGAAGCAAAGCCGGGAACAGAATGCAATGTGCCTGAATCCTTTCTGGGCTGTATGGGAAAGATTATACCAGATCCCTTCAAAGTGGCCAGAAACGGTTACCATGGGCCTGTGCTTGAACAGTGGTACAGTTTGGCAGTGAACAATAAACCCAGAAATACCATCAATGCCTTTCAATGACTTAAAACATCTGAAGGATGTTTCAGCGCCAGAGGGCAGTGGTCTAGGACACAGCGGGTGAAATGGAGATGAGCGTTTGTGTCCTAAGATGGCCCTGTTCACTTGACGGATGAAGAACTGCCACACACTCATGATGGAGAGGGCTTGGGGAGATGCTGGGGATGAGATGGAGCTGGGGATGCAATGGTGAGCTGCAGCAAAGCAGACCAATGCAGGCTGCACAAGGGGAGGATTAGAAAAAAAGGCGATGGGAAGTTATTACCTGATTGTTCAAGGCTATGGTGAGGTTCCACCTGGAGCACTGCATCTTGTTTTGGGCACCCTGCTTCTGTAGAGATGTACAAATTATGGAGAAGGTCTAAAGAAAAGTTTCTAAGCTATACAAAAGAATGGGAAGGTCTTGGCTATAAGGGTAAGAGAAATTGCTTAAGTCTGGATGGTTTGGGAAAGAGGAGCGGGCTCTTCTTGCAGTGGAAATACCATAAGGAAATCGGAAGCACCACAGGGTTATACATCCAATAAGGGCTATGCGAAATCCTGCAGTAGAAGTGTAATTTGGAGGGGAAGGGCAAGGGCATCACTGTGAATGGGAATTACATTAAAAACTGCTTGATCTAGAAACACGAGGCACTATCCCTGGCATTAGGGCACCAAACCCTGCTATCACTTAGATAAAAGCAGATGGCAAAGCTTTTAGTAGTCTGGCTAACCAGAGAGGAAACAAAAAGACATGCCGTGCTAGTGCAGGCTGTTTAAGGTAAAGGGGGGTCCCAGTTCTATGGGCATCAATTTCACTAACAAGCAAAATCATGAGACATGGGCTCACCCCTTCCAGAAACAGGAGAGACTCAAGCCAAAAGGCTAACTAGCGCCTTGCCATCTTGAAACTGTCACAGGGGTTTGGATTTTCATGCACTGCTGAGTATCTCCCCTCTGAAAATAGGCAGTTTGTGCTTTACTAACCATCGACTAACCATTGTTCATCTTGCGTTACCTAAGCATGAAGTGTTTTTCCTGATAAATGGGAATTGCTAGGACATTTTATATAGAATAACCAAAAGAAGGCCAATGCTTCCCAAATGTGCTGGTCGGCAAACTGAGCCACCCCATCCTCCTTATTTCTAGGCAGTAGACTGCATTAACAGAAGTCACCACAAGCAAGCTCTACCCTGATGCTGTTTTCCCCATGAATACGTTTCTCTGTGAAGGCCAAGTGAATACATTGGAAAGGCAAGTCTCCATGGGAAAATCCCTTTGTTGAGATACGAAGCATCTCTGGGCAACTTTACACAGGGTATTAATTGCAGGAAGATGAATCTTGCTTGTGGCATTTTGGAACTCGAAATTACCTGGGATGAGAAAGCAGAAAGGCACAAGCATGGAAAATCGGAATTCCTAAACATTTCCAAACCAGCAGAAGGACTTGGGTTAGGTTTGGCTTTGGAAATGGGCTGGGCTTGTGTCTTGTCTTCTGCACCTATTTGTCCATTCTTGGGTAAGCTCTGACATGCTGATGGCAGGTGAGGAACGAAAAGCTTTTGGGGCTTGGTGAGAGATTCAAAATACCAAGAAATAAACAAACACGCACCAAGGTTTACTGCTAAATCAGCCCTAAATCTATTCCTGTGCATCTGCCTGATGTGAATAACGGCAGGGTGGGGAGATCACGCAGCACAGCTAAGTCCCAGCAAATTAAAACTATAAACTTCTGTTATTCTTCTCTTCAGCAGCCCCACGCCAGCAGAGACTAACAAAGACAAACCAAAATTCACGGAAAGGTCTCCTCTTCCCCTCCTCCCTTTCCATTTCTCTCCCCGATTTTATTATTATTTTTTTTTCCATTTCTCAGCTAAGCTGATCTGTGCTCACTCACTATCACAACCCCCCGCGGACACTGGTAATGGAGTGCGGGTGCTGACTTACTGCTTCGAAACAAGATTTCCTGAGATCCTTTGAGTCTGCTCCATGCCCCCCCTCGCCTGCTTTTCTCTCTCCGTCTCTGTCTTTTTGGAGAGTGGAGGGGAGCCTCTATAAATGTGAAAGGAGCTGCACTACAAAGAATCCCCCGAGCGGCATATCCCAGCCCCAGGCGAAGCTGCTTGGTGCACTGATAGTCCTGCGTATCTGCTCTAGGACTCCTCTTTCTCTTCCCCTCCCTCTTTCTCTGATCAATCAAGGGCTGTAATCAGTTAAGGTCCAGCTTAACTGCAGTGTAAGATACACCAGTTAAGCAAAGCCAATGCCTCCAGGGTTCCCATCGTAAATACGGAGAGGTCATGGGGAGATGAAATAACCCTGATAAGTTCAGCAAGCACAGTGCTAGCTAGGCTCGCACCAAACACTTAATAACTCGAGCCGGCAAAAGAATGGAAGAAAGGGAAAATCAGAAGCGCTTCCTATTGCCAGCTCCTCTGCTGCTTGTTTGCTTGCTTTCTCAGTTCCCTGCTTTCCTGGGCGGAGGCGGCGGGGCTTGGTGCATCTTTTAAGGTGAGGGTTTCTCTTTTCAGCTCACCCTAATGAATGAACCCAGACCCTGGTCCTGTCTGCAAGCACCCCGGCTCAGTTTGGATCTTCTGAGGCTACCACAGGGGATGAATTTTTAAAGTCAGGACTTCTCTTTTCCTCACCCATAGAAAAACCAGAGCTCCTGAATCCAAGGAAATGCTTTCTGCAGCCCTACATAGTGCCATGTGCTCTTCCTTTGGATTTCTCTCTGCTGCAAGGGAGCACTGTGGTATTTTCAGACAGGGAGCTGCTTGCTTTTGCCAAACATGAATGCCAAAACCCTCACAGGATCTGAACTTGGGGATAATGGAGCTGCATCCACCAAGGCGTGGAGTCTACTGGTGTGGAGGCATTAATGTAAACAAATAGGAGAAAAGAGAAGAGAAGAAAGTGGGGAACCTTGCTGAAAGCACTGGCTTTAATAGAGAATTACCCTTACAGCTAAGATGTTCTAGCTCAACAACCTCTTTCCCTGTTTTGCTCCATAGCAAAGCTTTTCCTTTCTCTCCAGAAATGTCCATTCTCCAAGATGGTCCAGGGCAAAGCGAGACCTTTGCATTCATTATTTGTAATCACCTTTACACTAAGTTCACGCTGTGCTGGATCCAAACAGCTTATAGTTTCAATTCTTCTTGAAGAGGAGGCTGGGGACACTTGGACCATCACGGGGACTTCCCTGTGCAGAGCAAGCTACTGTCTGCTTCCATTTCTGAAACCCAGAGCTCATTTTTGCCCCTCAGATGTGAGAAATCTGGCAGAATTCGGTCACCATCAAATCCACCCCCAAATTCTACCTGGTCTTAATCCTGAACTCTAGCTGAACACAACGTGAGGTTTGGATCCAAATACCACTGAGTCGGCTCCTGTCTCATTGGACATTGGACCACTAGGCATTACAGATAGGGAAAAAAAACGTGTAGGATTTATTAAAAACGATGCAGTCACACAATGAGCAGAACAAAATCTTTAACCAGAAGCGATAAGAAAGCCCTAAAGGATTTTAGTTTAGATAAGTATTCCTCTTCGAGTCCTCCAGCTCTTTAAAAGCTATTTGGACTAGAGTTTTCCTGTGGTGTTATAGGTGCTTACTTAAGCAGGGGATGAGATTAATTCTTCCCTGGGTATTTTGGCACTCCTGCACCTGGGGTCTGCCGAGGAGCAGCACAAACCTCAGTAAGTTTGCAATGATTATTCGAGTAGCCACCACAAACAGGTGAAGTCTTTGAACAATAAAGTACAAAAGTAGAAGCTCCTTGGCTACCACATCATTAACTGCACTTCCTTCTTATTTGTCTAGCATGATTTGATTTTGGGTACATCTGATAGTACTCCAAAACAAAATGTTTTTTAGAATTATAATATGAAGCCGCCAAGAAGCGATCTTGAGCATCAGAGTAGCGAAATGCCTATTTTTAAAACTTTGCTTTTCTTATGAACATCATTTACTGCCTTGAACTAAGTGATTTTTAAGGAGAAAAAGATACACTGATGAAAGGTAGCTGTCTGCTGGCAAAGCTACGTCTGCGCCAAAGGGAAGGGTCATTACCTCATTAAAATTAAACCTCCTCCAAATGAAAACAGCAATATATTCACTAAGTGGGTATGTAAACCAGCACATAGCTTGCTCTCCTGTACAAAGGCAAGCAAAGAACTTTATACATTAACCCCACAACTCCTGGCTGAGCTACGAGCTCTCTTTTATGAAAATATCTTGATCAAAAGCCTCCAAAAAATGGCGCATCCTATAATTTGCAGAGTACAGGTGTGCCCCTCGCCTGTTCTCCTTGCTGCAGGGCCAAGGGGAAGAGTGAAGGTATCACACCCTTGTATTACTTGAGCAGAGTTTTTAAGGAATCTCCTGCATGCAGAAGTTTAAAAGCATACAAGCCACTGCTGATCCAGAGATAAATGGTGGAAAAGGGATTAGAGATACTTAGCGGAGGAGAGGGAAGACTCAGGAAGGGCTGATTATTTTAAAGATATGACTATTTAAAGATAATGATTGCATAAATTTAATTAATGCATTTTCATGCTGCAAATGGCCGTTTTGTAATTAATGTATCTGGCCTCGCTAAGCATGGGAGATCACATCTCCCAGCCCCCCCTCCCTTTCTCAATTCCCCCCTCCGCCTCTCGTTTAATGAAAGACAGAAAGCAGATGACAGAAACAATTTGTCAGCCAGTACGGGTGTCAGATGCCTAATTGGTTGCGCTGAGTTAGTGGAAAGTAAAGGGGGAGAGGGTCGAGGCTGGGGGGGCTCTTGCCTCTTTATCCGAGGCTTCGGGGTGGGTGTCTGTATTGGTGGGGGGGAGCGAGGGGGCGAAAGTGTTTCTTGTTAATTGATGGAGATTAGGACACAGATTGGCTGTGGCAGGGACTGGGCAGTGACAAGAAGGGGACAGGAGAGGCTGGTTAACACCCGTGCAAACAAGCTGCCATATCTCACAATACGTTAAGTCCCGGCAGCGTTGACAACATCAATGGTTATCTCCCGCGCTCCCCGCTCCCGCTGCACCCCGGTACCCCCGGTCACGACTGCTGGGGAAGAGCTTAGTGCACGGATCAGCAGCCCTGGGCACAGCTCTCCCCCATTTGGTTTGCACCCTCCGGCTCAGAGAGGAATCGAGTCCTCAGCAGAAAGTTCAGGACCCTGGGGAAGGGGTGCTGTGCGTGGGAGGATGCAGGGCTGAGGCCTTGGGCAAAGCAGAAAGACTGAAGCCCAAAAGCAAGACTGCTGCCTGGGTCTTACTTGCCCTAAGCCTTGCCCTGGGTTCAGACTACCGTGTCAATGTTAGCACCTGAGAGATCCTCCGAAAATCTGCATGTCCTGTCTCCTCCCATCCCTGCCCCAGTACGAGACTGTCTTAGAAACGGCAAGATTAAACAAAACTGGAGTTAATGTATGTACCAGCTGGTGCCCGAGCTTTGTGGGTGCATTTGGGTCACCAATAATAAAGCCCCCATCTGATTAATTCTCCCCTGGTCATTATGTGGAGAGGAAAACCTCCTGTCCATACAAAAAGGCCCAGGAGTCTGGCACTTTCTGTATCAGGGAGCCGAGCCCCCTGAACTCCAGTGAGAGCTGAGCACCCCAACCCTTCAGACACCCCCCAAGACAGCAGCAGGACAGAGCACGCGCTATCCAAAGTCACACCTACGTAAAAAGCAGAAATGTGTCTTAGTTCTGCAACATCTTCCTTCTTCAAAGATGTCTGTGCCCTACTTTAATGTATTTATCAGCAGCACTAGGCAGAGCAGGGCTGCCACCTCTCACCTTACGAGTGGAAAAACAAGCCCAGTAAAGGCTAAAGCTCAAGACAGCGCAGAAGTTTATGGGGGAGAAGGAATGTGAACATCCCAAAGCCAAGGTTGATGTCCTCCTTCCAGACAGCCTTATCTCTCCTCTTGTAATAAGTTAAGCACAGAAATGAGAGGAACTTCAAAACATGAGTGCCGTATGATGCCAACAGTTTAGTGTATTTACAGGCCTTTCCCCGGAAGATCTAAGAAAGTTTTACACAGGTGGGAACAGTTTTATCAGCTCTGTTTCACTGCCACGCACAAAAGAGGTAGAGGGGCATGAGGAAAAAGAGCTAAGAATAGAAAATGTTGAGTTTTTATGCTGGGCTCTGATCACGTTTAAACACACAGCCTGCAGTAATGAAAATACTACTAAGCTTCTGCATTATATTACAGGTCCCTCTATAAAAGGTTTACAAAGGGTCGACAGGTGATGAATAAATGTTATGAAAAAGATAAACAACGTTTTCTTTTAGATGAAAGAAAGCCTTTCAAATAGCATAAATGAAAATGGAAAGGAACTGGGTGAGGGATGCAAGTGCAAATACAAACTTTTGATCAAAAGATCAAAATGAAGTAAAGCGCTGCAATTTCTAACAAAAAGATATTAAACATAAAATATCCAGTTGCAACAATTTTGTCCCTTTGTTTATAAAGAGAGAAAAACAAACTCTCCAGAGAGTGTTGAATTAAATGAAACCGTTTTGCTTTCCAAAATGTCCCAGCAACCCGTCCCCTCACCCGTAGCGATCTCGGTTATCCTTCCCGCTGCAGGGCGAGCGTGTTACAGATACACGACGGGACTTGGCGATTCATAGCTGAAGCCATTCCTATTGCTGTTTATTTGTGTTACAATGAGACAGAAGTGCTGCAGTCAAGGAGCATGTCCCACTGCCTCAGACCCTGCACAAAAAAAAAGAAACAAAATCCAAAAGCCCCAAAACACCGGATATTTCAGATCCGGGGACTGGCCGGCTCCCCTCAGGCCTGGTGTGCTCTCTACTCCCATCGCAAGAAAGCAAACCCAGAAGAAAAAGAAAGCGTGGGAAGGCATCAGACTCCCAAACCTATTCCCCTGCAAAGTCAAGAGAGTAGAAGCTGAGTCTGGTCCAACTCTAAGAATGAAAAAAAGAGCCTAAGGTGCCGCAGATAAAACGGAGGAATGGGAATGATTAATTAATCCCTTCCAAAAATCCACCATGGGCAGGCACTGAAGACCTACTCAGCATTTACGCCTTCCATAAACACGACCCACACACACCCTGGCATAGTCCTTCAGACTCTCGTACACACCCGGCTTTTTCCTTTTGGTTTATCAAACACGAGTGCGAATCACTGAGCGGTGGAGCTCTGCTGGGGAGGAATATGGTCTATTGTGTGTTAAAGAAATGCTAAATGATTACAAGCACCATATTGGCCGAGAAAAAAAGCAGGCTGCGGTGAGTTGTGCCTGTCACGTCACTGCTCCTGCTTGGCAAATAAGTTCTAATGCACAATTGGTATTTATTAGATGACATACAACAACTGTCTCATTAAATCAGGGCTTGAGCGTAGGGCGGAAGTCTTAATTTAAAGTGTCACCAGCTATTGAAATCAGATGGTTTAGGCAGGAGCAGAGTGAAGGGAAGGGAAAAAAACTGGGGCCTAAAGAAGTAGGAAGCAGTCACTGGTCCTAACCCACCTTTTGAAATGGGTTGCGATTTCTATGCTGGTCTGGGCACTGGTTCAAAAAATATTTGTTCTGCATTTGCTTTCTCTACGTGCACTTTCAAACTCTCCCCCTAATAAACGGTTGGGCACCTTTCTGTGTGTTTTAAATGCAGCGTCGAAAGCAAAGGTTAATGCTGGAGATTGCATTCCAATTGAAAACGCGGCAACCGGTAAATTTGGTTTGTTTAGAGTGGAAATGCTTGAACTGCTGTAGATGGGTGGCGGGTGTGAGAGCGTGGGGAGAGGGGGGTGGGAGACGCTCCCTGCGCCCCGGCTCCTCTCCGGACAAAATTAAATTTCAAAGTTTAATGAGTTGCGAAGGGCGCTGGATTAAAAAGCCTGGTCCCTGCGCTGCCAAAACTGAAGCAGTGCGATGAAAAGAGAGAGAGAGAGAGAGAAAAAAAATCCCACCAAACCCCAAACGTCAGGGAACAGAGCAAGTGAAAAATGTCAGGGCAAATTGCTCTTGACAGTGTTAATATCTGCACCTCATAGCAATAATTACATGTAAATAAATAGTGAAATAGCTCTCAGCTGGAGTCTGTACTCTGAGTGCAGATGCCACTAACAGCCAGCTGGGGACCTTTCGCTCTTCGACTGCCGTCTTCCCCCCTTTCTTCCCTCCCTCCCCCCCGTTTCATCTATGCCAGAGCTGCGAGAGCAATTGCTAGCGACTGCAGATCTGTTCACAGCCCTCCCCCCTTTTCTCATGGCACCACGTTCGCTCCCTCTTCATATCACCCTCCCAGCCAGGGGCTGCTGTCGGCTGTCAGGGAAAAGTATGTTGCTTTTAGCCCCTGGCCAGGGGAAAACAAGCTTTACTGGATTCACGTCTGGCCATCGCGTGAGTAAAGCCGAGGGGATGGGAATGACGTGGCTGACTGTCCTTCCTTCTCTGTGGGCTCCTAAAAATGTCAGGAGGGATGGAGCTATCTGTTTCAAGCACTGGGATTACGTTCTTCTAATCACCAAGGTTGTCTATATTTCAAAAGGACACCGCAGAACATACGGTCTGGCATCAGGACGCAAAAAGAGGCTTCATTCCCACAGGAGACGCATCTCCCACTGCTATCAGTAGCATCCACAGAGATTTATAAGTCTGAGCTGGTGCCTCTAACCCTTGCCCAAGCACAGCACACACTTCTACAAACCCACATCATTCTTTCCAAGGGCCTCACTGCAAAACTACCGTGGTCCAAGCAGGGGGGAAAAAAAAAAGCCACTGCACCATCAGCATCGCTGGTGAAGGTGGGCTGGAATCAATCAGCACCTTTCCTGGTTCCCCAGCCTCTGGGGATTTGATAGTAGCTTAAGAAATCATGAATGACACAGAGGGGGTGAATAGCAGTCACCTATTCACCATCACTTCCAGTACGAGCCCTCGAATGAATACAGCAGGGTTGAAATCCGAAGCAAATGAAGCAGTGCTTCACTCGGTGGAGAATCAACCTGTGGGACTCCTTGCCACAAGAAGCAATGGATGCTAAATTGCATGGATTGAAGAGAAGGGTGAGTACTTGGAAGAAAGGTCCACTGAGGATTACCAGACAAACCACCTTTCTTAAGGAAATCCCCTGAGCTGAAAATAGTGAGAGGCCAGGAAGGTGTCCTGTTCTTGATCCTCATGAGGAGTCTGCTTACAGCCGCTATCGGAGAGGACCCGCTGGGGTCACCACAGGGGAACCACTGTGGCTGTCATCAAGCTCTCGGCAGCTCCAAGGGAAAAATTCCCATCGTCTCCCAGGCACTCAGCTAACATAGCCAAAGGGCTGTGGGCATCTGAGTGGGGAGGGAGGAAGGGAGGACTCTGAAGGACTGAAAATAAACACACAACTGCATACAAATATGGAATTACTAAATATGGAAGCACTTTTACAGAGAAGGTCTTTTGGGCTAGCAAAGGGCCTTGACAAAGTCTCAGGTTCCAGCATTACATTTAAGCAGGATGAAAAACGGGTGCCTCCATTCTTGGCCGCGGAGATAACAACCTTCCCCGTGGTACCGTGAGGAGAAACACATCCCGGGATGATAAGATGCTCAGATATTATGATGAAAGTCTTAGATAAAGTCAAGCTCATTATTTTAGCCCTATTCTCTTCCACTCGGTCAATTTATCTCTGTGCCCTCAGTTTAGCTCCCAGCCCTACAAGTCAGGGTCTAATAGCGAGCCACAGGGCTCTGCTAACCATCCAGCAGCCCCGCGACGCTTGCCCCCGAAGGAAGCCGGCGTGTGCCCGACCCCGCCGCCAAATGACGCCATGCTCTCACGCCGACACAGCTCATTAGCCACTCCCTGACCAGTGTCACTCCAGGGCCAAGCTACTAGACCAAAGCAAATAAAAAAAAAATAATAATAACCTGCCACCGATAGGAGGGAGATGTTCCTACTGAACCACTGCCTTGTGTAAGGGAGAAAAGCTTTGAGGCCTTTCCTTTCGGCTAATGAAATTCACAACAACACCCCACACTGCACTGAGCAACAAACACAGCTCCATTATTTGGAAAACAAATATGTTCTTTAGAGCTTCCTGGTTGTCAAACACCTTTTTGTTTAGCTCAACAACTAATCCACTTATCGGAGGATAAAGCTGCCAGTGAATCACCAGTATGATAAAAGCATGCACAAAATTAGCAAAAATTTGCCTATGGCTCCTGCACATTTAACAAACACCAGCTAAGAGAAAAATGATTCTTTT
>VZTL01072931.1:30542-57356 GCA_013400535.1 Scopus umbretta | reverse complement strand
AAAGGAACCAGACAGAAGGGATCCGTGTCACTGAAGGAAGGAGCGCTGCCTCACTGGAGCCAGATACCGCGATGCCTGCTCCCCTCTCGCCAGCTAACATCGTGTCCTTCCCAATTGCCAGGTTTCCCAAAAAATAAAAAAAAGGGCTCAGCTGGCTCTTCTCACGCTTCTGCCAGGATCAGTGTGCTCCTGACAGGGATTCAGATGATCTCTAATCCCACCCCAGTGAGGCTGAGGAAAACATTACCCTGGATGGTGGAAGAGAATGGAGCCCTGGGATGATGTCAAGAAAAATAAAACCGTGCTACGGTTGCACAGACTAAGAAGGTCCCTGAGCTTAGAGTGTAAATTTGTGGGCAGAGCATTACCTGTGGCCTCAAGCGTCCCTCCAGGAAAGCTATCAAGAAACTGTGATAACAAAACTTTGTAAAATCTGACTCCATCCTTCAGATACTGCCATTACACTGGGAATAAATTTGTTCATGGAGCAAAAAAGCCACCAAAAGCCCTGAGAAAATTAAAGCAACAAATATGAGATGGTGAACAAGTTTCTCTTGGCTCTTTATCTTTCTGGAATTGTCTTAAACTCTGGGTGATCCTGTGGGTTTGTTAAAAGATTCAAAGGTCTCAGAAATAACCTGTTACAAAAGTATAGGAAGCGCCTGACTCTTAACTATACCTTAATATGTTCTCCAGCTAGACAGGGGCCTTCTGCAACAAACTAATGATGTTTTGCTTTTGAATAATGCCTTGCAAGACCTCAACACGGTCAGCCGCATTTAAGATACAGGCCTGGACCTAAAAGGGCAGCAGAAATTTTAGGAGGCGAAGTGGTGGACAAAATCCTCCTAAAAACCCACAGAGAGGTTTTAAAAGCCAGAAGAGATGTACTAGAGATGAAAGCAGTCCAGAATACAGTATGACCCTGCTTTGCTGTTTGAAAAGCCCCCAGGGAATCTCCCATCATCACAAACGGCAAGGCACGGTTAAATGTGGCCCTCACTTTTTCTCTTTATGTTGACTTGTAATGCACTGCTTAATTCACTTCATTTCCTCCCACCTCAGCCCACGCTGCAGCGTACAGGTTTCTTGAAGGACGGTCAGATGCTGATCAGGGTGTAACCGAGTTTACCATTGTATTGAGCCGTTTGTCAGGAATCTTACCCCAGCCACAAGTGAGGGGCAATACTCAGCTAGCACAGGCCTGAACTTCAGAGCAGATGGATGCAAAGTTTGTTCTTGCTGCCAGTGTGAAGCATGACCTGGCTAAGGACGTGTTGGTGCCTGGCCTTGTTCTAGCTGAGGTTGATAGGTATTCCCAAATAAATGGGAAATGATTCCTCTGTGGGATGAAAATGAGTTGGAAATATTTACAATGTGTTTACGAAATCGCACCCACCCACGCACACACTCGGTTTACAACCCACTCTTGTGAGAAACGATGAGACAGAAGCTCCAGGGCCAGAAATCACACTTTGTATGACTGCTAACTGGTTACTCACTCTTCATATTTAGCTTTGCTTCAGGTCTCTATATCTTTGCTAAGTTTTGGCACAGGCGTTACTGCCAGCCTGGAGGCAGTTACAAGCCACTGAGTCAGCCCAGCTGAATCTGTGACAGCTGCTGCTAACCCACGCGACCTTTGGGGAGCGACGGGGACCTCGCTGCTGCCTGTTCCTGCTCCCCAGTACTGAGCTACTTTCTGATAATCCCTGACTGCTGCAGCCACCGAGTGCATCCTGACAGATGCAAGGTGACTCATCTGGCTGCAGCTGGCCAGCCTGTGAAGTTCACTTTCTCAACCAGGCAACACTCAGAGCAAGATCGCTCTCCTACAAAGGCTGTCCCAGCACGAAACCGTCACAAATCGCTGCTCAGGTTACCCCAAGGTCTCTCCCTAAGGCTAGGAAGGAATATGACATGGGAGATCACGCTAGGTAGTGGTTTAATCATGTGGGACTATCCTTTATGCAAGCAAGTCGGTGTTCTTGTATGAAGTGTCAGAAAAAACATCATCATGGGATGAAGTAGCTGAAGACAAAAATTCCCAGCTGACGTCTCACTCCTCGGCAGTCTCAGGTCTGGAATAACGGCCTCTAAACTGGGGAAACTGCATGGGAAATGCTTTGGGGATCCAGCAGCAGAGCTGGACAGGCACAAGGCTTTGTGTGCCACAGGCTGGAAAACAAGCAAGAAAGGCGGCCATTTCCCACGTGAAGTCTGGGTAGAACTTTCAGCAGTGCTTGCCCTTTCTGTCAGGAGGGGGAGGACTAAAGTGCGTGTGTGCGTGGGGGGACCGAGCCCGCAGAGGCCAAACGTAATCCCCTTTTCTCTGTTGTGAGAATGGAAATGCCATGCTTCTCCTCTAGAATTTCAGCTGCCAGCACCGAGCCCGTCTGGTGGATTCTGGCCGGGACACCCAATCCCCGGGTAACTGGATAGCGTGCTGAGCGGCAGCAAATGCTGGGAGCTCTTGGCCAGGCTGGCCCCCACCTCCTTGTCTAAACTGCAAAGAAATCTCCCTCCTGCTGCTGCTGAGGGATGAAACCAGAGAACTGTCTGTTTGCAGCTCAGACAAATTGCCATCATTTTAAGTTCCCCATTTTTTTTTCTATCTCCTGAACTCCCTCCTTCCCTGTAGTTGGTATTTACCCCTGCAGAGAGCAACCAGATACCACAGATAGCTGGACAGGAGGATGAGAGGGTTGAGGTGCAATGGGTTTTACCTGTAATGCTGGGGAATAGCTGAATTATGCACAGATAAGCTACAGAGAGCATCCCATACTGAGACCTCACAAAACTTCTACCCACCACGCTACATAAGAGAGGACACTTCAACGAGTTCTCATTCATGCCTTAGGAGTATTTCTTGCATCCTTCCACTAGGAACAGCAGAGGGCTTAGAAAGGCAGGAAGGTAGCAAGATAAGTAAATATAAAGCAGTCATAAAAAAAACCTGGGTTAGCCTTTCTATGCACAAAAGAAATAGAAGAATTTATATCCTGATATCTTGGCCCTCGCATGATTAAAAGCATTAGGAAAATGGGAATCTCCCCTTCTTGGGGGTGCAAAGCTCTCTTTTCTTCAGGACTGCCAGATAATGTATCCTCTCTTTCCCATACAAAGGGCTTATTGGCTCAGGACTCTATCTTCCCCTAGCCTGAGCCTGGGGGCAGGGTAATTTGGGACAGGGATAAGCACAGAAAAAGCATCGGTCTGGTCATTTCAATGAGCCTCTGATTTAGTGAGTGGGACTATTAAGCAGATGATGAAGCTACAAAAATGGAAATTGCATGATGGACTTGTATATGTCTAGTGCTTGTGCAGCTTATCACATGGATCTCATCCTTAACTTATTCTATGGTGCTAAATGGCACTTTGATAATCTGAATTAATCAGGTGCCCTGGACCACCTGACCTGCAGTCTGCTTTTGAATTCCATACTGTATACTCATCTCCCGAGCCCAGTGCTATTAGAAATCCCTTGTCAGAAAGATGTCTCCTTATTTCCCCCACAAATTACACTGTTGGAGGCAATATTCAGCCTCATGCCAGTCACACTTTTACATTTTCTATCTTATGACCACTCAAAGCTAGAAGGGGGATTTTTATACCATTTCAGAGAAGCTGCGAAATTTCCCTCTTTCCATTGACACTCAATGTTTGTTTTCACACTCGAGAGATCACAAGCTATTGGACCTTAAAATCTATATTCCTCTCTGATGTCCCCATTTATCGGACTCCTCTCTACACAGTTGTAGCCTTCTCATTTCAGATGCCTACCTAATTTCTCCCTGTAGTTTCAAATTATTTTGCACTTCCTGTCTTAAATAGTGTTACTGGCCAGTCTGAAACAACTGTTGTAAAGTGCACTTCACATGTCTCCGTATTTCACAAGTGACTGAGAGCAAAAGTAAAACGTATTTGGTACCCCTCCAGGACGGCAGGCACCACATGAATACAAGTCCTTGCTGTTAATTTTCAGCATACAATATGTGCCTTGTTCCACTTAAAAGCAAACGTGCATTTGGAAAACGGATTACATCAAGGAAACCAAAGAGAAGGTTAAAGGCTCTTTCTAATGAGGTGACAGAAAATTAGAATTCTTATCCCAGGATAGTGACAGAGAGAGTGGGCTGTATTCTCGGGTGGCGTACATCCTGCAATCTCCACTGACTTCACCGGGGTCACCAGCTGAGAACGCAAGTCTACTCCCATAATACAAACATAGCACAAGCTCTGCTCTCTCTAGACCTGCTGATGGAGGAGGCTTTAACCTCTCTACACTGCCGAGGCTTGCTCCTCTGCCACATGCAGTGCTGAAAAGCCACGCACACAACTGGCGGCAATCTGATCAAACCGGGGACAGGGCCCTTTGCAAGGCAGCTGGGCTGAGGGTTGGAGCACGGATCCTTGAGTCAGGTCACGGGAGCTCTATTCTGAGCTCAGGCAGGGATTTTAAAATCTGGGGTGTGTTACATGGGGAGGCAGTGGCTGTTGCCTGGTAAACTTAAAACACACACTCTCCATTCTTTTACACGAACAGATGCGTGTGAAATGTATCTTTCCTCCTTTAAAGCTTACCTACGCCTCTTATTCTGACCTTGTGGAAAGCATTAGCAGAATTATTTACATGACAATTAGTTTCTTAAAACTAAATCCCAGACCTACACGCCTGCGTTTTGAGGAAGCTCAGATCCATGGCACTTTCATAAGTAAGGGCTTTCCATGTTCCAACCAGACTTGGACAAGGTGCCTTCAGCTAATCTCTACATCAGTCACCCACAAATCACGGACTACTTCTAAAGTGAGCCTGCAAAAAGTAACTAAAAAAGTCAAGCATGCTGTCATTAGGCTAAAATCCACAATCGAAGGACCCACACCCGCACTGGAATTTTTTTGGAGGGCTGAGAACACCACCGATGCTCTAGGTCCTGGCGTTTGCAATTACAGTGGGCTAACCGGAATATGGGAACTAACAGGATACAAAAATGCTGTAGCAGTACAGCACTGAGCTCAGGATAGAGATACTGCCGATAAACAAATGAACTAATTGCTTTAACTAGGCTGCCTCCAAGAATTCATGACAATAACTCCCTTGTTAACCATAATACACTGTGATAGCCTGAAGCTTGCCCTGCTCTCAGAGGATCTGGACCAGCCAAATACTGTCAGCCAAAGAAAGAGAATGGAAGCAGGTCACATACCTGTGGAGAGAGGCCATTGCTAACAGGATTCATGTGGTTGGCAGGAGCTGCAGCATTCATGAAACTGTCCGAGTAGCTGGAGAAGCTGTGTCGGGCCCCGTAGGCAGAGCCAGTGTCAGCAGCGGCGGCTGCAGCAAGCCCTCCCTGGTGCATGGTGGATGGCGGCAGGGGCTGGGGTCTGTGTACAGTGCTTCCCCCATCTGTGGAGAGAGCGTTTGGAGGCAAACGGTCGTGGGGTGTTACAGCTGGGACTCTGCAAAGCATGGATTGATGGTTTGGCTATCCTGATCTCAGCTTCTGGGTCCCACCATCTCTGTGCTCCATGTGAACACAAGCATATCATGTGACAATACAAAATATGCAAACCTGGATTTAAGTATCTGAATTTTCTCTTCATTTCCCCCCAGACTGAAGCCATAAATTCAATTGTAAAGGCCAAGGCCAACGCCAACTGGAATTGGCAATACTGCTTCCACTGAGCCCCAGTATGGAGTTACATTCAGAGCAAGGGATTGCCTGTATGATACTCACTTTGGACTGATGTGCTCTCTTCAAGTTGCGCCAGGGGAGGTTTAGATTGGATATTAGGAAACATTTCTTTACTGAAAGAGTGGTCAAGCATTGGAACAGGCTGCCCTGCCCAGGGAGGTGGTAGAGTCACCATCCCTGGAGGGGGTCAAAAAACGTGTAGATGTGGCACTTCGGGACACGGTTTAGTCGGCATGGTGGGGTTGGGTTGACGGTTGGACCAGATGATCTCAGAGGTCTTGTCCAACCTTAATGATTCTAGGATTTCAAAGCTGAGCAGAACTACAGTGATGAGACACATTGACACAGCAGAAAGGACCATGAGACAGAGGAGAAAACTGTGGAGTTTCCATTGACTTGAAGAAAAACCTGGTCTTCCCAACTAAAGGAAAACCACCTGTGTATTACAAGGGCCTTAGTAGGATGTCACGAATCAGAAAAGGAAGGGACCATGGGATGACGCAGGGCAAGAAAAGAGGAGCAATGCAGGTGAATGGGTGCTCACCTTGGGAAATGGTGGTTGTTGGGTAGGTGGAGTCTGGCAGCTGGTAGGGGGGGAGAGTCGGCATTCCTGTCGGCGGGAAGCCCCCCGGCAGCAGGTGATTGAAAGCCGCAAGCTGGTTCGCTCCCGCCTGTTTGCGCCATCTTGCTCTTCGGTTGCTGAACCACACCTGATGGGGAGAGGAAAGACCACGTGTGACTTTGAGTTGCAGTCCCATCTCACCTGGGTTGCTGATGGAAACACATCCTGAATTACAGCACTGGCCAAAACCAGGTTCAAGTCACTGCTTGACACAGACCTTGTGAGTATTCATCTCTGTTCCCCAGCTTCCTTTCTCCCAGATGGTGATACTACTACTGCCCTGTCTCCTGGGTGAAGATGCAGGCCTTTAAGATTGTTAAAGGTACTACTAAGAGCGTGGGAGGTTGCTATCAGCAGTAGGGTGAGATGAAGAGGAATAATTTAGCTTGTGTATTCCGAGAGAGTCCATACCAAATAGATGCATTGCTACCACCTGGCCATTCTGCCTTGTTATCTGACAACTATGTGAATTATGCTGAAGGATTAAGTACCATAATAGCAACACGGCTGCACTGTTAGGAGGGATAAATAGACAGATTAGCATCATGGTTTCTATGTTAGACAAGCTAAATAGATAGAACCAGACCGGAGGGAATACAGGGTTTTCTTAGCTTCTCTGTACTGCAGCAAATCACTGTTGTCTGTATGCTAAGACATGCTCTCCTTGCAAGAGGCACTGCAGTGTGCACTAGAATTGTACTGCAGCCAATTTAAATCTCTGTGCATTAAAATAAACCCAGTATTAATGCATGTGCAAAGCTGGGCTCCTGTTTCCTGCAGTGCTAGTTTACCTGTAAGACTCAAGGGGAGATTTTTCTAAATGCATTTGTCTGCCCTGATGTGTTTTATCATGGGCAATCTCCCTTCTGCATAGTGGAAAGGGCTTCTCAAGCTGTCTCTTGGGCTTGGTTTACTTCATTTAATCAGAGAGGCTCTCAGGCCCGATCCCTGTTTGGGGTTCAGAAGTATGCGGATAAGCTTTCAAGCCAGATGAGAATGCAGCTGCTGGACTTTGTGAGGCCTAAAGGGCTAGAAAACACGATTAAATTTCACAGCAACAAGAAAAAATGGAGCAAAAATCAAGAGTGTAAAGCATTCCAGGGGAAAAAAATCCTCCATCAGGCTTCCAAGCTGCTCAACGTCAGATCAGAAGCTGGGGTTACAAGGGTTTGAGGCACTGTGGTCCAAACTGTCCCCACATCTTGTGAACCAAAACAAAACTCTCTTCCCCAAATATAGCAGAACCTTAGTCCAATGTGCCTTGCACTTCAGACATGATCCAAATCTCAACGTGGGAGTCCTTCTCTGGCCTTTAAATTGAGTTCCCCTGTAAACGGTCACTTGTTAGTTTGCCTTTTTCTTATTGGCACCTGTGGGTATGTGTAGTTCGCTCGGCATGACAAGGCAGTGTGTTCTCACTGAGAGCCGCTTATTTAATGGAGTGTTGGCTCTCAGTCCACATGAGCAGTGGTGCCTGCTGCAAAAACAAGCATATGCTGAGCTTCACACAAAAATTTCTGTGAGGTTCTCTGGATCACAGTCAATTATTGCTCTTTCTACATGTTACTCATCTACTACTGCAATGTGGAAGCAGTTTGATTAAAACCTGGTAATGACAGTTGTACGTGACCTGCTGACAATGGCTGGGAAGGACCCAGCCCTGGGCAGTCCTTCACTTCACGCTGTTATTTACATCCATGTACAGTGAAAACAAAAAAGCCTGGTTTTCTTTGGAAGAGTTGGTCTAAATTAAGCTCCCTGAAATGTATACAGTGCTGATGTCAGGTCCTTGGCACCAAATGCGTCTTTTTACAGACCTGTTCCTACTGCACTGCACTACCGGCTGAAGCAGCATAACCTCTTAGCACCTTCCAAAAGCGTGACAGAAATAGGTCAGCTTACATCCGATCTGCATTGATCAACAAAGTCCATGCAGGTCAGAATCTCTGTGTCCATTTTTGGCACCAAAAGTCCCTAGCAAAATCTAGGACAGAGTTAAGGAGAGAGAAATGAATGAACATTAAAGCCTGTAGCACTTTACAACTCTTTTATACAGTCCAATTCATGGCACAGTTTCTAGGAGCAGTGAGCAACACAAATGAATAAATAACCTTTTGTTTGCCCTGGACACGCAAAGAGGACAGTCCTGTCCTTTTCTCATGCATGCATGTATGTGTAATTCATGCTTTGAATTAGGGATACAGAACTTGGCTCCTCCTCTCATACCATTTGCTTCCTTTTTCACAGTTAAGGACATAGAAACTGTCTGAACATTTCTGTTAGCTGAACAGAAGGAGATAAATAAACCTTCTCTCTTCAGAGAAAAACTCCCAGGCTGGAAGAGCTTCCACTCCAAAAAAAAAAAAAGAGATCTCAATGCTGAGAATAGCATATAAAATTCAAATACCTGAAGGGAAAACATAACCAAAGCAGCTATGAATCCAGGAATTGAGAAGGAAAGAGAAATTGAACTCCAAGAATGTAAAAGCCACTCCAGTGATTTCTGACACTTTCCCGACATCACAAAGGGTGGGAAAGTTCCTTCTTTATAACCAAGAGCCAGATGCTGGCAAATCCACTCAGGATTAGAAGTTCAGAAGAAACACATGGAGTGAGATGGTCTAGCACGGGACGTGTTTCTCCAACAACATCCCCACAAGTACTCAGCTCCCCTGTGGTGGTTTGTCAGTTGGCTTGGCTAACACACGATCGAAACACAATTTTGAAAAGGTTTGTGTTGTCTTACGTTACAACACGTGAGGTTATCATTGTCCATGCACCAACACACCACATCCGTTGTTCAGAACCGTAATTGACACACGCATGGACTACTCCTCCTGTCCTGCTTCTCTACATACGGTTAAGGGTGTGTAGTTCCTTTATTTTTAAGGCAAATAAAAGAATAATTTGGATCCTTTTATAACCAGGTAGAGTCAACCAAAAAGGCCTGCGCACGGGCCATTCTTGGGGTGTCTTGCGTTCTTTGGTCTACAACGTGCAAGGGCTTGTGAAGAAGGGAAAGCTAACCTTCATGACAGTGGACTATCACCAGAGAAAGAAAGTTCTCAATTACGCTATGGGGTCCTCCTGTGACTTTGGAAAAGCTACTGCTTTTCTGATTTGAAGTCAGCAGAAACATTGCTGCATTCAACAAATTTTGGTCCTTACACAACCCGCACATCAGATCACCACCACTAAATTGAAGATAAACCCCACATTTTCTTACATTTTAGTTTATTTCAACAATCAGCCATCTGAGATAGAGGCTCTCTAACTGCCAGCAGGAACGATACCCAGCACAGCGAGATCTCTCTCTTGGCTGAAGCATCATAGCAAAACAAATAATAAATGATAATAATAGTAAATACACATGCACCAAATGATAGTCACAACTACATGCTTAAACGTAGGGCTTCCTAACAGAGCCTGGCTGGGGAATCCAACCACAACTACACTGAAACCTTCCACAAAGAAATTGATAGGATTTATCTTCCCGTGCAGAGGAAGGGACATTTCATGGCCCAAACAGGTTGATTCTGCCCCTTATTTATAACCCACAGAAAAAAAAGAAGATACATTCCAGCTAATGACGTTAGCATTTCTTTCCCTTCCCCCGCCTTAAAGGTGGCTCAGGCCTTTATGCTTATAAATCATTTTATTGGTAGTTAAAATATAGAGGCTAGAGCATCTAACTGTAATGCGAGGCGCACTTCAAAGGGAACCTGCTTTCATTTCACAACAGTTAAGGTTTTATCAGCCACTAAAGATTCCCCCTGCCAGAGGATCCTGTTACACCACATTAAGCCTGGGGTGAAGGCTACGGCTGCTAAAACCAGACTGGTGGGAAGAAGATGAGGAAGAGGAAGAAGTTTTGAAGCTGCTGGTCTGCCTGTGGAGATGTTGTTCTAGAGGCTGCTGGGGCTGGACTGTACTACTAGAGTTTTATGCTGGGACAAACGTAACCAGCAGTTGGAAAAAGGGTTGTGTGGAGAACCCGAGAACAGAAAAAACAGCATGTCAGACACCTGCTTTTTCTTAAAAAGACAAGTTATTAGTGATCATCTGTCTGTGCATAGCAAAAAGAACCTGCACTGTGTAAATGTGCTGCTTTCCAAGGGTATGGAAGTATGATATAGGACACTGAAGACAACAGTTTGTACCTGCTAGAGACATTTGGGGCTTTTGTCCCTCTGAATTATCTTCCAAAGAATGTATTAAGTAGACAGGAGATGCGTTACAGAAACTGCTCAGCTCTGCTGGGGGAAGCAGACAGATATAGGAATGCCCTCATGGAAAATAACTTAAAAGAAGATGTCCAAGCAGGTTCTTCATGTTCTAGTCATGCCCGGGGTCCAGGTAAGAGCCGAGTCCCTGGCTGTGCCACCTGCACCTTGCTCCGTAAGCCAGTATGCTGCTACAGGGATCCTGAACGCTAGATGTTCACCGCAGAATATCACTCAGTTACCTTCCCCATCCCCTTCACAGATAGCAGAGGGAGGCATGGCAAGACTAAGAAGCCTCTCCAGTTCATCACTGTCTGTCTTGTAGAACCAGCTGATTTCAGAAGAGCCCATCCTCCCTGCCAGATTGGGTTTGGGGCAAAGGTTAGCACTGGTTCTTATTTAACCTGAACGCCTGCACCCAACCCTGCCAACGGCCAGCCCGAGATGTCCCAGGCACTTGCTCTCAACCAGCAGAGCTGCAGAGAAAGGCTGCAGAGACAGCTGCCTGCCAGGATGGGGCTGGACTGAATTATCCCCGCAGCCGCCGAGATATGGGTCAGCTCCCACAATTTGTCAGACAAGGAGAGGAAAGGAAGGTCAAAAAGAGCCTCCTGTGGGAAAGAAAGCCTGTTGTGTTCCTGCTCGGCCTAATCAGGACTTGATGTTGGAGAAAGATAGATGGGATAAATGAGCTCATAAATGGAAACAGGGATGGAAAAGCCAAGTCATGCCTTTGCTTTCCAGCAGAATAGAAGAGATGCAACATGTGTCTGCTTTCACAGGCCCAAGAGGTTGCAGAAACCAGGTGGAAGAGAGTCACGTGGCCATTTATGGCCCAAGCAGACCAAAAAAGTTCCACCAAAGTCAGATGAGGTCCCTTCCCAGGTTGCATAGAGGCAACTCTGCCAGACCAGGTCCTCTCCAGGTTCTCCTCTGAACCAGAGCAGATCCCTGCAGTGCCTTGCCTTGTCCGCACTAGTTATAAATGCTGCAAATCCTGGGCTTCCCAGGAGGCTGATGCAGAAGGCTTTTAGAGAGGAACTCTAGCAGCAACAGTGATGAGAGCCCAGGGACAGTTAGTGCTCCATTTGAATGCCTTCTTTCACATAGTGCTCAGAGTCAGCCCTCCCAGACTGGAAAAGTTTGAGATGTTACAATGAGATGGGATCTTTTAAGTCCATACAACAGTTCAGTGATGATTGCGCTTCCTCAGCTAGGTGCTGAGAAGCGTGAAAAATAGACATCAGAAACATACAAACATCATTGAGGCTACTGAGATGATTCCTTACAGAACAAGAGAAAAAGCCCACAAGAGTGCACAGATTTTAAGCACGTAGATTTTCATCAGCCTGTGTAGGGATACGGCTGTATCTAGTGACACTTTGGTTCAGTGCGTAAAACGCTGAGCCTCTGTCACTTGTGGGTGATATGGTTAAAATAAATATTAAACAAGGTTAGTGGAGCAGAACAAATGACTCTTCACAAATGAGATTATCCAATGTATTTAGCCTATACTTCTCCTGGCATATTCCTGTTCCTGGAGGTGTTAGCTATTTATAACAATCTACTGAAGAATTTCAACAAACAGTTTCTGGTATGTGGATTCTTTTGCAAACCACTTTTTTTTTAAAAAAAAAAAAAAACCAAACCGTTGTTAGCAGTGAAATATTTGATTGTGACTTTACTCTTGCAATATTCTTTCTAATCTTTGAGAGGCTGTCTAAGAATTAATCATATCACAAACACTTCCTCAACCAGAAGGCCATTTCTACCTTCAAATGATCATCACAGTATGAACACTTCACAACTGCTAATGGATTTCATACTCCAGACAGGGAAGCAGGAGACAGGAGAAATGGGATAGATCTGTCCACTTTGACACTGAGATGTCCTAAGCCCAGGTTTGAACTTATGGCTTCACAACTCCAAATCCAATCCTGCCCAGTGATGCAGCTTTACCGTTTACTGTAATAAAAGTGACTAATATTAACAAAATAATAATTAAAAAAATCATTGAATGAAATATCTATCAGATATTGAATGATTGTTTGCAAATGTTGTGTTTTCCAGCTCTACATTTTACAAACTGTGCTTCTCGGTGATTATTTCAGTTGTCAGAGGAAATTCTGTTAGAATAAAATAAAATGTAAAACAAAGCCTCTGTTTTACTTATCTGTTTATCTCTTTATAAACCCTATATCTGAGGATGAATGGGACTTGTGGAAGCTGAAGGACATCAGGATGAGTTCGCTGCTGTCAGAAAGCAGCTGCAAGGTCGTGTATTTTACGAAGTGCTTTCCCTCCATTTCAACACTTGCTTCTTAGCCAAGTCTTAATGGTGCTAGAGTTGCATTTAAACATTTCAGAACAGGCTTTGATGTTCACACCTCACAGAGGTGAACGAGATGTTAGGGAGTAGATTTCCTGCTGCTATTGTTTGGCTAGAGATAGGCTGGGCTTTAACAGCAAACCAGCAGCACATCAATTCCCACTATCAAGATTTTCTTTGCAAAAGAAAAAACTATGAGCTTTTAAAAATAGCTTAAGCGCTACGGGAAGTGGCTCAAAGATTAAAACACCCTGGCAAACCCTCCTCCTGATTATTATAAACATTTTCTATTGTTGACCAAACAGAATCTATTTAATTGGTGTCCCAGTGAACAAAAAGCCTCCTCAGCTGGGCAGCTTGAGAACAGACACGAGTCACACGTGCTGGCTGCTTGAAGCAAGGGCACACTTGCCCACTTTACCGGGCACATGCTGGGTGGTGGCTCTGCTAGAATCAGAGATTCAGCACACAGCGTACGAGCAAAGCGTATGAGAAATATTTTGGTCCACGCCCTAGTTGGACTGGAAATTTTGTGATAAAGGTTCTTCTCATAAAACCTCTGGGAGGCCCTATTTGTTTTTAATACAATGGGACAGACACTCTGCTGCTATAAATCAGTGCAACTCCACTGACTTCCATTTAGACCAGCTGAGTGCGCAGTGTTACACACAACCGCTTCATCCAAGGAACCGGGATCTCGTTCATTGCTTTGGCCTCTGGGCCCTCTTTCCTTTGTAAGAAAATCAAATCATTACCACATTGTTTAGGGAATCCCTTTTTCAGCTTGCGACCATGAGGCTGGCAGTTCTGCTCCTAGGTCCAAAATGGACCAAGCAAAGCAGAACAGGACAATCAAAAAAGTCAGATCCAGGTTTTGCATCTCAACACAAAAAATCAAAAATTTTATCTAAAATCCATGTTTACTGAACTGGATTCCTCCATCTGCAGAAGCCAGCAAGTCACTTTCTGTCATAAATTTATCCATTCGTTTCATGCAGATTCCCTGCCCCACATGTACAAAACAAGCTGGTCTTGTCAAATTATGCTGCAAGTCCTGAAGTTGATATTCATTCCTGTTGATTTCAACCAATGCTTTGCCAGAAGGACTACAGGATTAGGCTTATCATTTTCATCTTCAGCAAAGTATAATATATTTAATGAAATAGCACTGACTCTCTCCAGCAAGATGCCCTCAGGCTTACATAGCTGGGACTATGTCCTCTGTCAGTGGGACATTTCTATTTCCAAGGGGGCTGGTTACTGTAATTCTACTACGAATACCAAAAGTGCTGATGCTTTTCTAAGCAAACCCTTAGATACGGACAGAGGACGTGCTTGCAATTTTAAGAGATCTTCTCCGGCTTTTCCAAAGTTCAGATGGAAAATGACTTGCTGCTGCAGTTTGGATACCTGGTAATTTACTTCACAGTTTGTTTTTGTTTATTTTTTTGTGTGACTAGTAGGTGGACTGAGGGCTTATTTGGAGCTTATTAGCTTTGTGCAAGCATGCAATGGGTTACTCTTTTCTTCAATCCAGTTGCATTTCTGTTTCTAATTCAAACTGAAGAGATGTGAAAGAATAGCAGCAATGCCGTGAGACATCGAGCACCAATTCACTAAGCAAACAAAGTACTGTTATAAGACTGCAAGCGACCTCTCTCTCTCTCATTACAACATCCTTCTGCAGCAAGATCTCCATGAGACGAGGGGGACGCATCTGGACCCTCCTCACCATCTCGGCTGCATTCAGCCCTCGCTGGCTTTACCTTGCGGAGCCACTTCTTTAAAGCTGGCTGGAACAGCGTGCTACCCTCGCCCTGACCTCTCCCGGGAGCTGGATGCCGCTTGGCATCACAGCGCCGGTCTCTCGACGTGCCTGGGCACACGCACCGGCAGTGCCACCGTGGTTCTCACGGACCGGCTGCCGTGGTGCCAGGCGCTGTTCTCGCCGTGGGCCATCTATCTGGACGCTCCGGTGTGCGAAAGCACGACTGGCCCCGTGCCGTGGAAAATAAGCGTGCCAAGCCAGCCTCTGCCAACGAGAGCCCCAACTACCGGCTCCTCTGCCCAGCCTCTCAGTACCCCGGCTGCTGCCAAAAACACAGGGCAGCTGTTGTGTCATAACCTCATCGGAGCCCTCTTCACAAGAAATGTAAACTAGTTGGACCCTCAGGAAGAAAGAAAACATTCTCAGCTGACCTTTAAGGGAGGGGGATTGCCGCAGAAGAGCCAGTTTGGACACATCTCAAAGAGTTTGGGAAGCAGAACACCAGGCAAACAGCATTAGGCTCCAGCAGCTTTGAACGACTCAAGTTAATGCTCAGGGCTGGGGAAGACCTGCTTACTGCCATACCGTCCCTCCGTATAATACCTTCATCTTCAAAAAGCACCATCTCAAGGAACAGGACAGCCCTTTGACCACAGTGAGAGCTGGTGAAAGAGCACTGGCTTCCCCACTAGCCCACAACAGAGATATCTGAGAAGTTCCTGAGAAATCCATCTATCTTCTGGAAACTAGGCTGGTAAATGGTGGTTTTCAGCTTCTTCACACACAGAACGGAATTGCTTTGTGAAAAATTTCAAGCAAAATTGAATGGAATTTCTTTGCTGGCGCTCCATTTGGCACATCTGAGCCACTGCAGCCTGATCTAGAATATGGCTCCTTGTTTACTACAGTTTGAAACTGTGTCATAAAATACATATTATGTGAGCAGCCTAGAAATGCATTGAGATTTCAGAGACAGAATTGCTCTGAGCCTTTTTATTAAATGAAACATCCATTTTCTCCCAGGCAGAAATCACAATGGTATCCATCATAAAAATGATCAATAAAGCATTGGGTTGCGACTCCTGCTGTCTAGTTTAATTTTGTTATTGAAATAACGGTTTCTCAGTGCATGGAATTTCCTGGGGATTAATAACAGACATCAGCATCACCACGCACCCACCCCTTCGCGCTTGTTATTTATTTCCACAAAGCACCCACTGCCCAAACCATAGGAACGAGGATTAACATACTCACTAGTGGTATGCATGCTCGTACCCAGCTGCCTGTGGGATGACCAGCTGAATCATCCGCAGGTGATGCTGAGAAGCAAAAGGTGCCATCTATTTTTTGGGAACAATTTTGGTAGATTTCTGGGAAAGCTTTTTGAGATAATACTTTGGAGCCTGCCACATCTGACTCCTTATAGCACCAGGAAAAATGGAGATGAGCTGCTTGTGTGGGAACCTATGCACCGAGGTCTATTTACAAAAAACATTCTCAGTGCACAAATTTCTAGGTGACTTGGGATTGCGGTGCTGACCTGAGGAAAATTTGGGCATAGCACTGTTTTGTTTTACCTTATATTTCTTTCTGTTAGTATTGTTCAAGTAAAAAAACAGAAATAAGCACCAGGGTTTGTTGCCTTAAAAATGCAACACATTAGGGCAAACAGATCCACAAATGGGATCGTCTAGGAGAAGGATTTTGTTCAACTGCCTAGACCCATGACCGATGTAACCTGGTGTCTCTTTTGACATCAGCGTTGCTTTGAGAAGTCATTTCCACACCTAGACAAGAATTTCCTGACAAAACTATTTTCCTATTGAAAAACACCATACTGACAAAGCCAAACTGTGAGAAAAGGGTTATTCTGAAAAATGTCCCTTCTCTAGAAATGCCAGGGAGAAAAGTTTCAAAATTATCACAGAATCCCATTTAGGTTTTTTTTCCATATAAAAACTTTGACATCATCAGTTAGATAATTGCAAAAACTGGTGTAAAAACCCAAAATACATTCAAGATCAAAATCAAAGCTTCCATTAAATTTGCTAAATGAATTGCTTAGCTGCTAGACTTAATTTTTAAATCCATGAATGCTTTGCATTCCACAGCTTGTTTTCTGGAAGGGTGGAAATGGGAGCTTGCAGATGGGCAAGAATTTGTTGTGTACTGGACATTTACTGTGGACACATGAGTCAAGACATTGCCTTGCACAAAAACAAGTCAGTGGGAATTTCCACTGGTGGCTTCGCTGGGCATGGATTTGGCACTGTAATCCTGATCCTTCCGGAAATCCAAGGCAGTCTTGTTCCTGGCTGTGCTCAGTTTGGAATGAACCTTTTAATGGCTCATACCTTTGGGTGTATTGAGGTCTGAATGTTGGAATCCTGCATCTCAACCACACAGACACTGCAGTGACCCTGCAAAAATATTGCTCACCCTCCTGTGATCTTCCTAGCAGATGAGAAACCGGAGCTTGGAACTGCTCCCCACCACCACCCCCTCTTGTTGTTCAGCTTGTGAATTTTATTAGCTGTCAACGTGTCAAACTTCCACTTAGCTGGGCAGCTGCGTGACCAGCCAGACTCTGCGGCCTGCCAATAAAGTTTAACAGAGCTATCAGCTTTTCACGTGGAAGAGATTATGATACTTGAATATGCAGGTATCGGAGAGAACGAACGAGACGTAGGTAAATTCACCTTTCACATGGTAAAGCAAAGAGATGAGGAGGAAAAAGAAGCAAAGAGGTGGACAGGCCCGCTTGGTTTTGTTCAGCGCTTGTACAGGGATTAGCAAAATAGGATTCTGGTGCAGGGATGTTGTGTATACACAATCCAGTAAGAAAGCCTGATAGCAACACCTGAGCTGTGATTCAGAAACTTGGGTGTGATCTGGGGATCGTCCAGCCATGGCTGCGCGGCAGACAGACGGCACTGAGATCCAGAAGATGGATAAAGCAATGACCAGACACTGAGGAGCAGCAAAGGCTGTTCTCAAGTCTCTTTTGTGACTATGGGTCACAAAATACTTTTTATATGCCTGCCTCCCATTTTACATGTTAACATGACAAGATTTTGGGGACAAGATAGATAGGTAGATGTTGGCATGGCCCCAGAAACCCTGATCTCAGCTGGCCCTACTGTTATTACAGCCACCTTTAATCCAAAGCACGTCTCTTGGCTTTAAAAACTCTGTTGAGACAGCAATAAGACTATATGGTAGTAGAAGATTCCCTGCTGGATGGGTACTTGTGTGTATGCGTGTGTATGTGTGGCTTTTTTTTTTTTTTTATCCACAAGAACTTGATTGACTAATGTTTGTAGGTCCCGAGAGCCAGTAAAAGATCTGCTCTGATATCCAGAAAATTTTACAAGGGGCGGCAGGCTTAAAAGTGGTGGGAAGAAGCTGACTCTGCCAGGATGTCGGAATGAGAAAGCCATCAGGAATGTGCCCCGGAGAACAGCTGCTACTAGGGCCCTGGCAGGAACCTCCACGCAGGCTGCCTGGGAGCAAGTAGGGGGATTCGGAGATCACAGCTTGAGACGAGGGAAAGGTTCTCTTTATTTATTTATTTAGCTTTCCTTTTCTGTTTTCGCCTCCCTCCTTTCTCCCAAGCCTTGTCACAGTGAGGTCAGAGAGTCTTGAAAAAGAGAGAACCTGTCTCTGGTTTTTGCACTCCCTGGCACTACAGGGCTTTTCCTTTCCTCCCCAGCGTGCCCTCATCACGGCTCATGCAACGCAGGTTTCTGTCACCCCATAAAAAGGTGTTACCTAAACTCTGTTCTGCCCTGAAACTCCTTCTTTTCTTTTCCATCTGTTTGCCACAGAAACATCTCTCTCTATTTCCTCCTTAACAGCTTATGTCCATCTACAATAAGCAAGACCAATCAGAAACAGACTAGGCAAAACAAAAATGGGGGAATCTACACTTTCCAACTTTGGGTAGTTTAGTCGCCTAAATTAGCTGCTTTCCCAGGCTCCACCTGTCTATGAACCTTCACGGCTAGCAAATTAATACTCTCACTGTTGAACACCCTGGCTAAGATCAAAACTAGAAAGAGTTTAAAGTTTGCTAGATTTCCTTTTCATGGTCTCCATAGCCTCATCTTGAGGGATGCCATATTCAGAAAAATACAGTACCTCTCAAGAGAAAGCTGGAGGGAGGTGAGAGGGCATCTGCTGCAGTGTTGTGACTGGCTTGGCACTTCTTTGGGAAAGCAAGCTAATGGGAAAAGTCCTTAACCAGTGAATGTCCCAGGTGTGGGGGGAATTGTCCATTCCCAGACAGCTGGGAGAAAACAGCAAAAACTTCTGGTGGTTTTGGCTTCTGAGCAAGCACATCAAGCTCATTATCCTGAGAACCGCAGAACAAAAAAAAGTCTGTTTTGTTTTGGAGTAGCCAGTTAATTGACTGTTTCCCTGTCACAAGCATGGAGTACTCTTTCCCTCCTCTCTCAGCACCCGCAATTCTCGGCTGTGTGCGCAGAGCCCCCTGTGCTTAGCATGAAACCTAATCGCACTGGCCGCACGGAGGACGGACTGCTGGGGTCTCCATTTCACTTCTTTAACCCAGCACAATCCCCAATCCCTCCCCCTTTCCTTCCCGTTCCCCAAGGGACTCTATTATACCCCCCGATCTGTTCACACTCCTTATCCCTCTGCGTGTTTGCACACACTGCTGACCCAGCCTTTATCTGGAAGACATAAGGGTCTCTGTGTGGAGTTCCCACAAGGGCTATTAATCGTGTAGATGTCAGAGTCCCCAGCTCCAAACCCTCCCTTCCTGCTCCTCCCCTCTTCTTCCCTCCCCCCGCCCTTTTTGTGCTCTCTGGAGATCGAGGGAAAAAAAGTTTTATGAAAATTCACACACAAAACTTGCAAACTTTGCAAAATATGATCTGCTCCCCTGGGCAAGGTTGGTAAATGGTGTGATTTCTCCTAAAACACCAAATACAAACATACATGCACACACTGCTTCCTCCTAGGCAAAGGCAGGAATTTCCTCCAACAGAAAACAGAGAGCTAATGCCTTGCCAAGTTAGGGAAAGTTTGGCTCCTGGTCCCAACCTGGATGGAAACCCTCCAGCTGGTACCTCTGCAACGGGCCAAATCCAAACGGCATATCTGCAAATCCATGGGAACGTGGGAATCTGCAGAACTGGATTTAAGTCTCAGATCCTTGTGAACGTGGCCCCAGAGAAGAGGTGCATCCACATTACCACCTTTCAACACCCTCATCCTCACCACTGCCATCTCTTTCCCCACAGTAAACAGGAAGCTGTGCCCCCAGGCTGACTTGCCACGTGCTGGCTCTAGTCCCTACCTGAACTCGGGCCTCGGTGAGCTTGGTTCTCTGAGCTAGCTCCTCTCGTGTGTAGATGTCCGGGTAGTGGGTCCTCTCGAAGGCCTTCTCCAGCTCCTCCAGCTGCTCAGCGGTGAAAGTGGTTCGACTGCGGCGTTGCTTGCGCTTCAAAGGCAGGTCTGGTTCAGATTCGACGTCAGAGCCTTCATCCAGCCTGTTACCTGGGGTGGGAAAGAAATGGGAGATGAGGCTTGCGTGGTTAAAAAGCCACAGGGAGAAAGGCTGTTGGAAGGGTTAAGCAGCCCAGCAAAGTAATCTCAGTTCGACCGTGATGGTGTCCATCAAAACAAATCCTCTGTCCATGTACATCTCCCAGTTTTATGCTATTTCTGTAGTTTGCTACTATTAGTTTTTCCCACACTGTAAAAAGACAACCTATGAAAATCAGAACTGTTTGCAGGGAAAGGATGGTTCAAAGTCCACTATTCAGATTGTTATAGTGAAAGAACTTCCAGTTGTTGACCGATTTCCAGAAATTACCATTTTTTATTAGAAATAAGTGTGTTTCAGAGTTGCATATTTTACATTAAAAAGTTGTAGAAGCTGAAATGAGCACATAAAAAAAATTCAACACACAATGCTTAGACTTGCGCAGCCTAATTTCTTCTTGTGTTTTGTCAAGTATTGACAAACTGTCTGAGATTCCAATTTTTTTTAAACCACCTCAGGAAGAATAAAAGAAATACTAGGAACTTTTACAGCTGGGAAAAAAACCTTCCAACTCATTTCACCTCTGGGTTGGGCTGCCCACAGGATACAGTTCTTCTTTTCTTAACTTCCCAAATTTTAGCAGGAGTTTTGCACAAGGCCAGACTCCTACAGCATTAAGATGCCATGGAAGTCCTTTACGAATGTCTAATTGGTCATTTACTTCCTCCACCTTCACTTGCCTCGGACCTCTGCCTTTCCCTTTTCCCTGCCTTGACCACATCTATTGCCTCCCAAGGCCCTTATCAAACCCGAGTAAGTATAGCTGGAATAAGTAAACCCAGTTTTGATTTTTTTTTTTATATCTGGAGATAAAGCAGAAGGCACTGCATTGATATTCACCAAGTCTACAGTCAGACCCAGTGGATTTTAGAGGGGACGCACGGAGAACAGCGTTAGCTGTGACTCTAGTGTTTGCCAGAGGCCTCTCATGGACAAAGCCTGGGTTTCAAAGATGTGCAATACGCAGGTCATCGGTTCCCTGTGGTGCAGATGTTGATGTATGGAGGATCTCAGCCAGGCTAAAACTTTATGTCTGCTTTTGGGACAGTGAAAAATGTGCCACTGGGTCATGGCAGCAGAGAAGGAAGAATATGATATATGAAACCTTTCAGCTAGGTGAGAGATCTGGCCTCTGTCACCTTTTCCTTCTCTGTCATGAAAATAGGAGACTCATTAGATGTGCACTCATATTTTTTTTTCCCTGCCAAGCTTGACTGCTATCTTTCAGAATAACTGCACAGAGAGCCAGAATCTGCTTAAACACTGTGCTCACAGAGAAATGTTTTTTCTTTTGAGTAAACCTTTGCTAATTTAGGATTAAAGCAGGATTTACATATGCTCATCTTGATGATCAAGTTCCCTGAAGTTACTAATAGTGTTTTTCAGTCTTCTCTTTTTGTTCAGCTTCTATACTATCATCATCCAAAAATCTGCCTTTTTCTTTTCAGAGCTGGGAACGGCAGCTGTGACTTCCCCAACAGCTGCTCGAGAGCGGTGGCAGTTTGAGGAGTATGAGGCAAATATCCCATCGGAGCTCACTTGTTTATACTGAGATCACCACAAAATGCCATTGCATTCAGCTTGCTGCGATACAAAAATGCTTTTATGTCTTGGGGCTTCATAGGGAGGATGCGGTGGCAGAATGCAGCTAACTACAGTTGTGCTGAAGTCAGAGAAACTCTGCTGCAGAGGAGTGGGTGTCTTGTTTTGGGGGTAAACACATCACCTTAGAATGTCTTCCCTTCTTCTAGCTCTGACTTACCAATACACAGGGTCTTTGACACACGTTCAATCTTTTTAAATCAAGAACCCTTTATTTCTCACTGAAGGCAGTGAGAAATTCAGTGTTGACTTCAGAGAAGCAGCATCTGTCCAGCATTTTAAAGACAGTTTCATTGCACATAGCAGAAAACTGTTACTAAATTGGCTTCTTGGTTATGTCCGTTTTCAGGGAAGGTCTAGACTCTCAAGTGGCATAAAAGGAACATCTGTACTTGAAAATAATGGCCCTCCACATCTGGGCCCCAGATGATTCGGGACAGGTAGAAGCACATCTGGACCTTGGAGTACCACGCTGTGCAAAGGCACATCTGGAAACCTATAGCACACAGTGAATTTCTTTAAGTTAATCACTTAGGTGACCGACTATTATTAGTTTAATTAGTTAGTATCTTTTCTGGAAATACTTGATACGAAAAAACAAGGATGGAGGTGTGTTTTCGTCCAGGATGTGAGAGGGCCAGTGTGAGGAAGGGGAAGGAAAATATACTAAGTTAAATGACATTTAAGTCTGCAGCTGAGCATATTTCTTTATAGTAAATATGCATTTCTGTATAGTTAGTATGCATGCTTAGTAGCAACTTTCAGCCTGTGAGCTCTTTAGCACAGGAATTGTCATTTGTGACATGTCTCACACCTGGTGCAACAAAGCCCCAAACTGCTTGGCAAGCACTATGGTGACAGCAATGTCAAAATGACTTTTTTAAGATCTAACTCTTCTCTTGGCCATTCAATAGCAATGCTACCTATAGCTCGTTCACTTGCTTGGTCCAACTGCTTATGTAGTATACAACAAATCTGGGATCCAGTATCTCCCCAAGTAAGAAAAAAAAGTCTAGAAAAGGATCTGTAACATGTTTCATCTCCCATACTGGCTTTGCTCACTTGTTTTCCTGCAAAAGCCTGGAAGGGAAACCAGCCAAACTTTCTTCAATAGCTTTATGCTCCTAATTAAGGATCCCTAATTTGGCCACAAAGTTTTGGGAGAGGACAACTAATTGTCCTGAGTAACAATCTGTCCTACTCACAGCAGCACCGGCAACTGTGCTGGCCGTCATGCTGGCTACAGCGTTAAAAGGGTAGAGCGCCAAACCTTGCAATATAAACTGACGTAACATTTTCTATCCGCAAGTCTCCAAACAGTTCCCAACTGGCATTATCTCCGTTTTACAACCGTGGCAGGGATGGCGGAAGTCACCCACCTACGGTCACCCTGTGAGTCAGGAGCAAAGCTGGGAAAAGAAGCCACAGCTCCTCGTGCCAAGTCCGAGGCTCCAACAACCCAACTACAAAGATGAAACCAAGAGAGCAGGAAAAATCCCAGGGCATGCCTGGAACCAGCTGGTCTTAGTACAATGCAGCTGCTGCTGTCAGACACAGATTCATTAAATACTATAGAAAGTCTTTTGGCTGAGAGAGACTGCAGTACAAACCTATTATCTAATGCAGCCCCTACTATCAGGGGACAGTCTCCCTTACCTGCCTAAGATGCCACTCGAAGATCTAACAGGTCTTTTCCGTTCCTAAACAGCTGAAACCTGCTGGACAGACCACTGTCATAATCTGCAACGTTTCTGTGCAATCAGAGGTTTTACAAAGCTGCGGGAATAACTCAAGGAGACTCCCTCGTTAGGCAAGTCTAGTAGGATTCATCCAAAACTTGAACACTTCATCTGTTGCCACGCATCCCTGAGTGAAAAATGGATGCATGGCACTGCCAGCAGCATGAGCAGGGGAAGAATCCCACTTTGCAGCCTCCAGCACAACGGGGCTATTGCCGTAGAAATAATCGTTAGCATGCAATGACAGCAATGAACACCCTCTAAATACAAAGGTGGAGAAATATCTAGCAGCAGCTTCTTGTGTGGCTTACCAATCACTAGTTGTGATGAAGGATGGGAAACAGCTAGCTGTCCGATATGCAGCTCCCCTAGGATATCATACCGGCTAAAGATTGACAGAAAAGAACAGAATGGAGAGGTGAACGGAGGGAAAAATCTCACGGGAGGACAAGTCAGAGAAAAGGGAAAACTAAGAGAAAAGTGTGTGTATTACAGGACACACACGATGATCCCACAATATTTTCTTTTTTCGAAAGCGATTCCATCTTTATTATTTACCTTAACTGCTCCGTAGCTCAGAAAGCAAAAACCCAAACTGCTCAAATCTCCTTGCTTTGCAATACTCCTCGAAGTAGAGAAACATAGGCTTCATTACGGGAAGGAAAGCAGAGTCACCAGTGTGAAAATTCCTAAGTTCTTCCCTCTGCTCAGGGGGTAGCTATTCCAAGGTACGGGCACCTACTTAGGGCAGAGATACAACATGGCTGGTGCAAGGGGGGAGAGAAGACCGTGTGAAGGGACTTGCTGAAGGTTTGCGTGGACCAGTGTCAAGTCCCAGATCTTCAGGGAGGATGAGCTGGGGCAAGCAGGACCATTTTGGTTTATTCATTCTCCCCAGGGAAACGGGTGCAGCCAGAGCATGTGTGCAGGTGTGTGTGTGCAGGATGGCATAGGAAAGGTGACAACTATAAGCCTGGGCTTGTCCTGGGACTCATTCTAGCATGAGGAAATGTGTAAATTATGGCCCACAAACTTGCATTCCTGAATAATGCTGCTGATTCAGATTGGAGTACAATTAGCAAGGGCATTATTGGGGCCCACAAACTCACATTCCTGAATAATGCTGCTGATTCAGATTGGAGTACAATTAGCAAGGGCATTATTGGGGTAATATATTGGGGTAAATTAGCTGGGCAGAGCTCTGTGGAGGGGTTTGAAAGGAACAGAAATAGACTGGAGGTCAAGGAAAGGAACAGGAAAAAAACCCTGTAATTATGGACTGGATGTGTCCTCCCTCTCCCCTTTCCCTCCACTCCTCTATTTCCCTTCCTCCCCCTCTGCCTTTCTCCTCTCCACCTCCATTCACTGCTTCTGGGCGCCTCTTAGCCCTGGAGTTAAATTAATCAACAGGATTAGGTGGAATCGGCCACAAGACGACCCTCCAGGCTCAGACTGAGCCCTTGATGCTCTACAAGGACCTGCTGCCTTGTCTTGAAGCACCTTGGTGCCGTCTGGAAGGATTGGCAGACAGGACCAGACATGAAAACGCATTCATTAAAGTGGGGATAGGATTTTGTTAGAGGGTAAAGGGGAGCTGAACATTCTCTCCTTCAGTATTTCTCATCTCATTTCCTCTCTCTTTCTCTCTTGCTTCCAGCTGCACCATCCTAAAAATTAAATGTGTGTTGGAGGGGAGAGATGAAGAGGGGGGGAAGGAATGGTTTTGTGAATGGCTTAGCTATAACTGCACCTTTTGTGCTGCAACTGGCTTTAGCAAACTCACCCAGAGACTGCTGGAGCAACAGCGACACACCACGAAACCAGATCTGGAGGTGACTGGCTGGGACGCTAGTGCACCCACACAGGAGCTTGGATTTAACAGCACGAGAGAAGTAAGAAAAATCTCGCTTTGAAGGTACCAGCAAGATCTGAGCACCCCCACATTACAGCCCCACACCAGGTCCCCCCTTCTTCACAATGCTCTCCAGCTACCAAGGCTGTCGTGCTTGGTGGCCCCAAAAGCTACCCCTGCATAAACGCATGCATGCACATTTTTCCAGTCCCGTATGTACCTGAACCAGGTACATAAAATAGCTTCAAGTTATTTTATGTGGAGGACAATTAAAGACTCTCTCAATGACGTTGAAAAGGGCTTCACTTGCCACATGATGCTTTTGCTGCCTGACTTCACTTTAATAAATGGAGCCACGTTGCCATGAGGCAGTGAGGAGGTACCCATCTCACAGGTGAAAATATCTCCTGATTGTGGCTACCTTGTCATGAGGGCCTGAAATAATAAGATATATTATAGCCAAGATCCTTGCTGTGGACCTCAGCTACAGTACATTTGTGGAGCAGGAAGGGTGGGACTGCACACCTCACACCTTCTACTCCCCAAAACGATGTGGGATGAACAAGGATCACCAAGATACAGCCATTTGTTCACAGAGCATGTCCCCTGGGCTGGATCCTGCAGTCAACAGCTCCAGAAGCAAGAGCTGAAACTCTCCCTGACTTCTTAGCGTCTGCCCTTCCCTCTGGCAGAAAGCAAACAAAACCTATCAAAATGCAAACAAGACTATGAAAAGCCCGAGAGAAGGGCGACACAGTAGCAGCATCGCAGGCACAGCAACTGTATTGCCTTGATTTTTCTTTCCAATATGAAAACCAGAACACCCTTTTCTCTCTCTCCTTGGAAAAAGATGAAGTCCCGAGTTCACAATGACAGAGAGGTGCATATGGATGCGCAGAATAACCCCCGCTCACCTCCAAACCTATCCAACAGCAGGCAGGACTGCAAAGGGGGCCAGAGGTGTTTCAGATTCATCTCTCGCCCCCCCTTCCCCTGTCCAAGCACATTCCCAGACACAAAAACCCAATAATTGACACAGCACATACAATAAAGCTTGGGTTTCCCCCTCCCTCCCCTTTCCAACCTGTAAACTCCCCATTCTCCAGCATTTGCTCGTGCCTGCACAGCTGTATTACAGTTTAACATAGTTTAGAGGGCTGTGGTGTGAAGCAGCGGCAGAAAATGAATCACATAATAGTTGATATGCGTTTTAATCAAGTAATTCGGCCCAAGCAGAATGATAGTGCCTGTTGGTGGGGTGCCCTTGAATACCAAGCAGACAGGGTAGCAGGTCTAGGAAAATGAAAAAGTCATTTACAGCTCAGCTGGGGACTGCAGTGTTCAGCAAAGCATTAGTGTGGGGGCCTTAGAAGATAAAGGTTTGGGTATTTTTCTGGGTTTTTTTTTTTTT